>JANHAO010014579.1:0-15254 GCA_026873985.1 Saraca asoca
TTAATATCTAATCCACAGAATGTTTAATTGTGGCTGCCATAGCACTCAATCAAATTGGTCTAGGGCACCCATCTACACTAACAATAATATGGTAAGCAAATAAAGATCATGTGATCTGATAAATGTGAAGAATATTATGGTAGGTACACTGAAGATAGATAAGTACCTAATCTATTTGCACACCTTCTTCAAGAGCATGAGATAGTAGCCTAATACCCTATGCTTGTGTCTCCAGACCAAAATGGTGTGACAGAAAGAAGAAACTAAATTTTATTGGACATGATATGTAACATGCTTAGCAACTCCAAGCTTCCTAAGTCTTTATGGATAGAATCCCTTAAAACAACTATGTATATATTAAATCAGGCTCTAACCAATGCCTTTCTAGAAATGCCTTTCAAATTATGGAAAGGTTGGAAACTGAGTTTATGACAAATGTGCATTTGGGGATGTCTGTTTAAGGTAAAGGTCTATAATCCACAAGGAAAAAAGATGGACCCAAAGACCATTAGTGGCTATTTTGTTGGATATGCTAAAAGGTCTAAGAGGTATAAATTTTTTTGTCCGTCTCATAGCACTAGGTTTATGGAATTAAGAAATGTGAAATTTCTTGAGAATAACTTGATTACTAGGAGTGATCACACTTACACCTTAAGTAATGGATTGATTAAGCTATGTAACACTCCTCAAGTCCAAATAGGGTGTTAAACAACCAATCACTAAGATTCCACAAGTTGTCGATGATAGTCTAGTGAACTTAGTACCAGTTGCACACCATCCTTCCTAAGAGGATGATAATGCAACATTAAGAAGATTATCTAAAGACATAAGATCAGCAATACAATGATTACCCTGTGTACCTACAAGAGTCTGACTATAATGTTGAAGCTGAAGATGACCCTCAAACATTTTCACAAGCCATGAGTTCCAAGGAATCTAAGTTATGGTTCAATACCACTAGGGATAAGATGAGTTCTATGGTATCTAACACAGTCTTTGATCTTGCCCCATTGCTTATTGGTGCAGAGGCCATTGTGTGTAAATGGGTCCTCAAAACCAATAAGGTTTCATTAGGCAACATTGAAAGATATAAGGCTAGACTAGTTACTAAGGGATTCACTCAACAGGTGGGAATCAATTATCCTAAGACTTTTTCTCCTATATCAAAGAAAGATTCCTTTCATGTTATTTTGACATTGGTAACTCAATTTAATTTATAATTACATCAAATAGATGTGAAAACTATATTTCTCAACGGTGATCTAGAAGAAGAGGGAATTCATCCCAAGTCTAGATCACTGAATACGTGCTTAAATTATAATTGAAAGAAGTAAATAGAGGAAGTAAATCAAAACTAAAGGCAACCATTTTAAGTAACCAAAATTAGGGGATTTAAAATTGAAGATAGCCATTTCAAGTAACCAAAAATATGGGAATCAAAACTAAAAGAAGCCACTTCACGTTCTCCCACTTGGTCTATACATGTTATTTATAATAACACCTATAACGCATCAATTCATCTACACAGATGAAATAACAAAATACATGAATCAAGGCGACAGGTCCTATAAGAATGAGTATTATCTTCCTTGTATCACTATGTATGTTGCTCTTCAACTTAATGAATAAACCTTACATTTATTTTGGATCAAACAAAATTGTTATCTAGTGATGGTGAACATTTGTTTGCAAGCTTAAGAAGTCTATATATGGGTTAAAGCAAGCCTCCAAGTCAGTGGCACTTAAAATTCCATGATGTTATCTCTTTGTTTGGTTTTGAAGAGAATATCATGGATCAATGTACATACCAGAAAGTTAGTAGGAGTAAAACTTGCTTCCTTATGCTATATGTGAATGATATTTTACTTACAACCAATGATAAAGGGTTGCTATATGAGTAGAAGAATTTCTCTATAAAAATTTTGATATGAAGGATATGGGTGAGACATATTATGTTATTAGCATTAAGATCCATAGGGGTAGATCTCATTATGCTTTGAATCTATCACAAGAAACCTACATTAATAAGGTTTTAAAATGATTTCGAATGAAAGATTGTTCACCAAGTATGGCACCTATTGTAAAAAGGGATAAATTCAGTTTAAACCAATGTACTAAGAATGATTTAGAGAGGGAATAGATGTAGAACATATCATACACTTCTATTGTTGAAAACTTGATGTATGCTCAGGTTTGTGTAATACCTGACATTGCCCTTGCTATTAGAATGTTAGGAAGATATCAAAGTAATTCAAGTATGGATTACTAGAAAGTTACAAAGAAAATAATGCGGTACCTAAAAGGGACCAAAGACTACATGCTTACTTGTAAGCATACTGACAGTTTGGAGGTAGTTAGCTACTCTAATTCAGAATTCGCTAGTTGTGCTGATTTACAGAAATTGATGTTAGGCTATATTTTCATGCTCGCTAGTAGAGTCGTATTTTAAAGGATTGTGAAGCAATCATTAACTGTATGTCCATTATGGAGGCTGAGTTCTATGATTTTGAGGCTACCTCACATGGTGTATGGTTGAAGAGTTTCATTTCTAGGCTAAAAATTATGAATTCTATTTTTAGGCCATTGAAGATATGATATGACAATTCAACTGCGATTTTCGTGGCTAAAAATAATAAAAGTAGGAGTCAAAGCAAGCACATCGACATCAAGTATGTAGCCATTAGCAAATGTATCAAGGACAATAGCATTGAATTGATGATAATTGATCCTTTGATGAAAAGGATGCGATAATGAAGTTTAAGGATCTTGTGGTACGAATGGGACTTAGTTCCATCTTGTAAATCTAATATAATATTTATATTATTTATAATGAAACTCAGTATTGTTATCTCTATCATGGTGTACACATTTATATCCGAGTATAACAATTTTGTTGGATCCAAAATAAACATAAGGTTTATTCATTAATTTGAAGAATAGAATACTCAGTGATGCAAAGGAGAAAACACTTGTTTTTAGAGGACTTATCACCTTGATCAATGTATTTTGCTATTTGATTTAAGTAGATGAATTTATGCATTATAGGTGTTATTATAAATAGCATGTATGGACTAAGTGGGAAAATGTAAAACGGTTGCCTTGAGTTTTGATTCCCTTATTTTTAGTTACTCGAAATAGTTGCCTTTAGTTTTGATTCATTTCGTCCATTTACTCTCTTCAGTTATGATTTAAGTGCACATTGAGTGGTCCATACCTAGCATCGATTCTCTTTTCCTTGCCAAGTCATATCTTGATGGGATGACATTGGTTACAACTGTCCTTTGCTCTACTTAGAGCTTGGAAATACAGTGATGTTTGATGATAATTACTGGATGTATGATCCTGTTTTAACTATACTTACATACTTAGGCATGCTAATTTTCTTTTTAAAAGCTTTCAAATTCTACTGTCACAGTAACAAACATAAAAGGTGATCATTTCCATTGACTACTGATGTATATTAACAAATCCATAAAAAATAACAAAGAATACATAAATATAAGAAAAAAAAGGAAGTGGCCTTCTTCTTTGTGTGTTGTGAACATTTCCTCCTTCCATGATTCGATACTATGAAGATGGCCCAGTTTGCCTTACCTCTAAAAAATGTTTTGTACATAAAGACTTGTAAACCTATTTTCCTACTATCTTCTTAACATTTCTATTTCAATGTTGTTGTAGATATTTTTAGGTCCATACAAATGGGTTGGTAAAAGCTTATTGGACAAGCCCAGTTGATAAGGGCCCAGCTTAATTATGATTGAGATCTCTAGAGCAATTCCCTAGGTCGCTAAATGCAAACTCATATTGCTAGTCAACAAGGGTCAAAGTAGCAACCTTAGGTCATTGAAGACAGGGTCTAGCCTACAACTCGAACCATGCTTTCCCAACCATCAATTCAGGGAAATTTGTTTAATTTCCATTTTAATGGGAGTCCATTATAATCATCAATCCTTATCTATAAAGTGATCAATTCAAGATTCTTTTCGATTATTGAATTACATTCAAACTGTGACACCCCAACTACAATAAATAGGGGTTGAAATTATTGTATAACATATACAAAAAGAAAGAAACAACAAATACTTAGCAAAAGACTGAGAAATAAAATAACCGCAGATGTAAGCATTACACTCGGCTAAACCATGTTAAAAACTTCTAGTGTTTTCCTATTCTTCCTCTCTCTCTTTCTCTCCTTTACACTCAAATTGCAATTTAAGGTTCTGAACTTAGGTTAATCGGATTTTGCCATTAACATTTTGGTGCTAGAAAGAGGGCCCTAAACTGCATTCTCCTTAATTTTTTGTCCGATTGCAATGGCTAGAAGGAGAACCATAGGAGTTCAGATGTTGTAGTTAACTAGCCTGATAGTCGCATAAAACAATAGAGGGACCTAGTTCTTCCTACGACAGGCACTCTTACCGTCCCCACCATAGGTGTTGTCGTTGGCATGCCCCCAACGCCTCTTCATCAGCCTGCTATTATTGTTCCTAGGGCTAATAGAGTACAAGCATGGCACCAACATCAGGAAGTGCTTGAGAGCACGATGAGAGAGTTAGCTGAGGTAGTTAGGGCACTCATTTAGGCATAAGCCCAGGGCATACGAAAGAAGGTTGAAGTCGTTGCGCCTAGAGAAGTACTTTGGCAATCGTGGGAAGGAGCTCAAGAGGAGAGGCCGATCAGAGAAGAACTTTAGTGTAATCATTCAATTCGCTTTTCAAACTTACGGCCAAGATCGGAGGTCCACCAAGCTTGAACAAGACCAGTCAGAGACCTGTTTCAGATCGATACTCACCAGGTCATGGGCAAAGACGGCATAGAATCTCAGATTGCTACTCCTACGACCAGGAAAGGAGCCAACAATCCTCCAGCCATCCATCTGGAGCACAAAACCAAATGGTAGAAAAGTTGTTTTAGATGGTACAACAATTAGAAGAATGCCTTTAGGCTCAAGACTATCAAGATCATTATAAAGGAAAGATGCCATTCACTAGAGAGATCGAGACAGAGCCTCTCCCTCACAAGTTCAAAATTCCCATTATCCTGCAATACAATGGAGATAGTAACCCATACGACCATCTAGATGCATTTAATGTATAGATGAATCTTCAAATGACCAATCCTTTGGTTAAGTACCGTGTCTTCCTAGCCACTCTAGGAGACATACCTCAAACATGGTTTAGGAATCTCAAAGCTCACAGTATTAACAGTTAGGAAGAGTGCTGTAGGAGATTCATCAACTAGTGCAAAGCACAGAAAAGGAAGCTTACACCATCCTGCCACCTCGCAACAGTTTTTTAGTAGAAGAACGAATCATTGAAAGACTACATCATTGGATTTAGGTGTGAGGTCAACAGCGCAGAGAATCCTTCAGATGAAAGCATCCTAACAATGATCTTGGCACGATTTCGTAAGGATAGAAAGCTGTACGAGAGCATATACAAGTCTCCAATGAGGGACCTCAGCGAATTTTATAAACGAGCTGCCAAAAAGATCAAGTGAGAGGAGACCTTTGGCCCTAAGAAGTCCAATCAGAAGGATAAGGCGAGTAGCTCCAACTAGAATAAAAAGAGGAGCAATGGCGAGAATGATAAAGAGAGTCAGAAGGATCGCTTGGATAATCAGGCTGTAAAGAAGGCTAGGAATGAGTGACCTCAGCGTCAAGGTTGCCATGACAGCTACAGCATCCTATCGGACTCTCAAGATAGGATATTTGCAACGGAGAAGGATAGGGAGGACTTTGGGAAACCAAACCCCATAAGGACTCCCAATAAGTATAGAGACAAAGGCAATTTTTATGCCTATCACAAAGAGGTTAGGCACAATACTTTAGATTGCTGGGTACTTAAAGATGCGATTGAGGATCTGATCAAGAGAGGTCACTTGAGAGACTATGTGGTGTGACTTGCAGGACAACAACCTCAGTAACCCTAACAACCAGTACAACAACAGCCCCAGCGCTTCTAATTCTATAGCATTATTCAGAAATTAATAAAAGCACTAAGTTTTTCCTTAAATTCTTATATTTGTGTTTACTAATTTTTGGATAAATTTTCATCAAAGTATTATATAGGAAGGTCTGAGTTTAGGACTATAAAATTGGTGATCTCACACTACACCTTATTCTTCGTAGAGCTCGCAAGGCTAGTGGCGAGACACTAGGTTCGAACTAGGAGAGCCCATACATCATCAAAGAAGACTTGGGAAATGGAGTCTATTGATTAACATTTGAATGGAGTTGAAGTTTCACGAGCTTGGAATGTTGAACATATGCTTGCCTTTCTAATCCAAAAGCGAGTAATCGTCCTTCTAATCTGGAAGTGAGCAATCGCCCTTCTAATTCAGAAGGAGCACTCGCCTTTCTAATCTGGAAGCGAGCATTCGCCCTTCTAATCTAGAAGGGGCATTCATTACTAGCTGAGGCACAACCTACCTGGGCAGTCATTGCTAGCTGAGGCACAACTTACCTGGGCATTCATTGCTAGCTGAGGCATAACTTACTTGGGCATTCATTGCTAGCTGAGGCACGACCTACCTGGGCATTCATTGCTAGTTGAGGCATGACCTACCTAGGCATTCATTGTTAGCTGAGGCGCCACCTACTAAGCATTTAACTTGGCTAATATTCATGGTTTGCTAGCTGAGGCACGACCTATTAGGCATTCATTGCTAGTTGAGGCGTGACCTACTGAGCATTCACTACTAGTTGAGGCACGACCTACTGGGTATTCATTGCTAGCTGAGGCATGACCTACTGGGCAATCAACTTGACCAACTTTACAAAATCATGGTTTACTAGATGAGGCGCATTCATATGACTTACTGGGCATTCAACTTGACACTAACTTGAGCATTCAGCTTGGCAAGAAAATTATAAAAGAAGTTCATCAAAAACCTTCTTCAACGAAGTGAATGAATGGCATGGCAAGTCACAATCGCTAATCTTTATCAGCAAACTATAGCTCCTAATCTGTAGATCGCACTGACAATTGAGGGGCTAATGTTGTAGGTATTTTTGGGTCCATACAAATGGACTGGTAAAAGCTCATTGGATAAACCCAGTTGATAAGAACCCAGCTCAACTATGATTGAGGTCGCTAGAGCAATTCCTTAGGTTGCCAAATACGAACTCAGATTACTAGTTAACAAGGGTCAAAGTAACAACCTTAGGTCATTGAGGGCTAAGTCTAGCCAGCAGCTTGAAGCATGCTTTCCCAGCCATTAATTCAAGAAAATCCATTCAATTTTCTATTTTAATGGAAGTCCGTATAACCATCAATCCTTATCCATAAGGTGATCAATTTAGGATTCTTTTTGGTTATTGAATTATATTCAAACTATAACACCCCAACCACTATAAATAGGAGTTGAAATCATTGTACAACATATACAAAAAGAAACAAATAACAAATACTTAGCAAAAGACTGAGAAATAAAATAATCGTAGATGTAGGCATTGCGCTAGGCTGAATCACGTTAAAAACTTCTATTGTCTCCCTATTCTTCCTCTCTCTCTTTCTCTCCTTTGTACTCAAATTGCAGTTAGGGATTCTAAACTTGAGCTAACTGGATTTTGCCGTCAATAAATGTTAGCTCCCCAATTTAGTATTCTCCAAAAAGAATGCTGTGTAAGTTTGGCTCTCCTTTCTTGTTTTAGGAATAATATGCTGCAACTGCTGTTACTGTTCCCATCCACTGGAATATACCAGAAATTAAAAAAAAATACAGTTTCTGCAACTTTTTGAGGGAAAACTCCACAACATTGATCAATGCACAGTGATGTAGGGCGTCACCGGGAATAATTTGCAGCAAAAGTATTTCATTAAATTTATTTATCATTTATGCAGGTCACATTTCCTGATCAGCAGAGAGACTCAAGATGGAATTTATATGTTCTAAATCCAACGTGAGTTTACAAAAAAAAATCCAAGAATTTCTACTAAATACAAGAGAACAAAAAAAGAAAAAAAAAAAGTAAAATTGAAATATCTTGATTAAGGCCTTCAATTCATGGAGTTTCATCTATTGTCTCCAATGCTGGTCTCCAAGATCTCTGCTTTGAGTACTTTTCAACCGGCTCTGGCTCTTTCACCAGCTGACCATGACTTTCCAATCTCTTCGCCTCCGAAGGGAACATACAAAAGTCACTAAAAACTGGAAAGATCTTACTCAGATTGTTAAAACTCGCATGCTTCATTGCCCTGGAGGCTTTGTAATTGAGAGAGCTCATTTCTTCATGGGTTAGCACTGAGTATAGCAGCTCCATTGGTAAAAGAAAGTAAAATTTTCGCCTTTCGAGTTCTTCATCGGCTAAGAGCCCTTGAATCCTGTATCCTACTTTGAGGTAGCTTGATTCACAAACAAACTGTCCAGGGTATTCCAGCATGAGTTCTGCAGCTTTGATTGGCTTTGTGTAGGCCTCTAGTCTTCCATCAAAGAACAAGACCTTGATCACCCCATTGGCTATTATGGAAGGTGTGCAAGAAGCAGCGTTACCCATTTCTTGGACCGAGACAAGGTTTAAGAAAACAGGTATTTTGGTGTTTTTCTCTTGGGAATGTTGGAGGAAGTTGGAGATGAGGAGGCTGATGAAGTTTCTTTGAATGTGATTGTATTTATTCAGGCACGCTGCCTGCCAGTTGAGAAAGAAAGAAAATGGTTCCTTGTCCTTTTCTGGCCAGAGGTCCATATAGTTGGGTAATCTGTTGACATAATCTTATTATGAGACTTGTTATATTATTAATGTTGAAGTTTGTCATACTCTTAAGTATATATTTTTAGACCTGTTTCTCATCTGGCAGAAGCATAGTTTTAGGAGATTGGGTAGGGGTCATTGTATTAACCTTTTAGCATTCTAATATTTATTATTTGTATATACTATCTGAATATAATTAATTCTATCTATTTTAAGATAGAAATCAGTTTAATTTGGACTGTATTGTGCGTGTAAAGGAAATTATGTAAAAAAAAAATGATAGCTTACGTGTCTTCTGCAGTTTAAAGATCAATACGTTTTCCAGAAAAAGGCACAATGAAAAAATGAAATATGTGGCCAAGCTGTCAATTTTGGCCAAATTTGACTTGAGGTGCATGAGGAAGAGAAAGCATGGTACATAAGTTTGCAGTTAGTTTTATTTTGTATTTTTGAGTATCTTGTGGTTTAAAGGGCATAAGAATACTTTATTAGGATGCACATGGAGTGGGTACCAAGAATAAGATGAACTCACTTAAGGACAGCACCAAACTCATGATTAGACATAGAACCAATCAATTTCTTTGATTTTATCCCATAATGCCTTTTAATATCTACACATGCATTCAGTTTTTGGAAGATGGCAAAGGATCATCTGCATTTGATGGCAAATGTCAAATCTTCGATTGTTATCTGGTCGCTGTCCTATGCTAGCTTGCAATATATTCCCATCAACTCAATATTATACTTTTCTTTCAAGTGCATGAACAGGTCTCTGCTTGCTGCTTGCACCTCTCAAGTTTACCGGTTGGCATGTGCTCTGCTAATATTTGCCGCATAATTGGTCTAAGTAGCAGTTCATCTTTTGTCAGTAGTCTCTCTTCTAAATCAATTCAAATCAATTTATTCATATCAAGATTAATAATGCTTTAAAAGTTTGAATATTTTCATAATCTCTCATCCGCTTTGAGCTCATTGCAATAAGGAAGGAAGCAAACTCTCCTAATATTTAAACCAACATTTGTTGATTAAGTAGCAGCAAAATGTGATCAATAGCCTTAGCCTATGCTTTGTCAAATTTTTGGGCTATTATTGAAAGAAGTTAATCACTTGGGAGTTTAAATGGGAGAATAAAGAAGGCCATAAAAAACACCAGCAACTGTTAGTTGAGGGAATAATACGAGTCAATTTTCACAGACTAGAAAGTTTCAACTATAAGATGGATTTTTCACATAAAATAAGTGAAATTTTGATCCTTTGAAAAATTCGTGCGAAATAATATAGTTCTAAAAAATAAAAAGAGAAAAATCTTTATTCCAAATGTTTGAGAATTACATAAAAATCACATAATGATACATGAAATTACAAGTATGGGAGGGAGAAAGATCCTAAAGTTATGAAGATCAGCAAGAGCATTGAATTGTATAGTAAAATCCATAAAATATAGAGCGTGCTTGAATAAATATTTTTTTAGACCGCAAAAAGTGATTCCTATTCAGTTTGCTAATGCCCTATTTATAAAAATCATAAACAATTTTCTTTAATAACTATTCATGAAAACTGATTCTTACAAAAATAGACACATGTTCTAGAAAGAAAAAACAAAAGGAAAGAAAAGAAAACAAATAAGTAGTGATGAGATAACAACAAGGCAACTGCCTCCCACATGTCCAGCATATGTGCTCACTTTGTTCTTATTTATCAATTGTTCATTTGTTGAGTTTTTGCATTAAACTTTATTATGACTTGAGTACATAGTTGACTTGCTTGAAAATTTTGCAAAAAGTGGCTAACAATATCATAATAAATGTTATCATAAGAAAAAATTATGTTACTCTTTGATATGTATGTGAGAGTATTTGTCTCTATATATACTCTTGTAAGTTTTGTGAAATTTTTTCTACTTTTCACAATTTTTTTAATTAAAAGTTATATTTTTTATATAAACATGAGAAATTTATGAATAATTTTTTTTATATAACTTTAAACAATGGAGTTGTAATTTTTTGTGTATTTGTTACATGTCAAATCCGTACATATTTTATATTTTTATTTGAAAATTTATAAGATTTTATATAAAAAATTGTAATTTGTATGGCTTTTATTTTTAACTTGTATAAAAATCCACAGAAAAATTTTCAAATACTAATAGATTAATTATAATAAAGGATTGAAGTTGAAGAGGTTGTCTTCAAATAATACTTTTTTTTTGGAAGCAGAAGATTTCAAAAGTCATACCTAAAAAAAAATGGATTAAAAGGGGTTGGTAAAACAGAGTGAGAAATTAATAAATTAAATACGCTTGCCTAATAATCAAATGAAGAATCATAAGCAGGACATTTAATTTATAAGCATTTCGTTTTATGCAAATGATTAGTTGTTAGGGAGGTTGAAGAGTTGATTTTGGTGGATTATGTGCAAATGTCTTTTCCTCTCAAAGAGAGAGAAGCAAAGAATTGATAGCCTGGCAGAAATCTGGTTGCTGCTTAGATGCTTGACATCAACATCAACAGAGAAACACACTTTCAAGTACTGCAATACTTGTTGCTCCTTGCTTACTTCTGCAAGCATACGGATGAACCAACCATCAAATTAATTAACAACATTTGGTCATTATTAGAACAAACGCGTACAACCAGATGCAGAAATACCAACTTGCTGGAATTGATTACAACATGAAATTGTGCAATCATTTTTAAGTCGTGCCAGTGGGTGTTAGCACTGTTCGCTGCAATTTAAGACATGATAATTGATCTTGTCGTTGAGATAATTCAGTTTTACTTCTTGCTCAAGTATCTTAAATCTGAAATCACAAAGCAAGGATTTGACAATCATAAACTCAATTTCTAAATAAATAGCGAGCTCCTCTTTTCATGATTTAATGATACATAGTTTTCACATGCTTAGAATAGGAGAAATAAAATGTGAAGGATATAAAAGTTTGTCGGTAAGTGAAGGATTTACATCAACTCATGGAAATGGAAGGAAGCAAAAAACAGAAAGTTGGGAAAATCTAATAAAAGTATCTCCATAAGTAACTTCTTAGTTCTTACGTAGAAGTGGGACCCAACTGAGCTGACAGACCCGCTGACACGTAAAGAGGAAAAGTTGAGGCAAATAGAACCTCATCCTGGAACGGATTAACGGTCTCCACTCATCCTTGCTGCTTCCTCTACTCAATATTTGTTCCATTCCATTCCACCAGGTAATTATTTTGAGCCCAGATTCTATTGCTTCCTAATTTTCCATATTCATGGGTCTACAACGACTTCGAACTAATAAGTCAGGAAGTTTCCAATTTCTGAAAAAATCTTCAGGGATGGCCTCAGTTCCATTTGGCAATGCAAATTACAGTTTTTTATTAGAAAAAGGTGTAATTTCCTTTGTGGGTATGTCTTCTTTGCCCTTCTTCATATCAGGAGCAAGACCTTGTGCAGGTCTCAGTAAAGGTCAGTTGGCAAAACTAGTTATTGTTTTGGGTTTATACGGTGCTTATTGCTTAATACTGTGGGATGCTGCTCTTTTTTCTTTTCTTTTCCCCAAATTTCCTGAACATATTGATATGGTGGCTAAGCTACTGGATTTACTGTTCACTTTGCGCTTGATGTAGTAAGCTGCATCTGTAACTTGCAGAATATGAAGTTGAAACTTCAAAATATTCTCATTTTTGTTTTATAAAATAGCATATTCATTAATGGGAGAAGAGGAGCCATTTTTTTTTTTTCCTTAAGATGTACTTGCTGATAATTCTTAGATCTAGTAAGCTTTTTGTGAGGCTTTCTGCTTGGAAGTTGAGGAAGTAGGCCGATAATATCTCGAATGCTTGATTTTGAAATTCCTTTCCTGATGAAAATTCCAGGGACAATAATTTCCCAATGCTTACATGGAAAGAAGAACTTTGCTTTATCAGAAAAGAGATTTGGTAGCAAATTTTCTAAGAAAGAGAGGTTCTCTATCCCAAGAAGTAGTGGTTCTTCTTCGAACCCTAATGGCAGTGAGAATGACCCCTTTGATCAAGCAAAGGCATGTATGAGCAAATACTTGTGAAAGTATAAGTTTTGTACTGTTCTCTAATGCATTTTTATTGAACTTGGCCACTAGCTAGTCTAACTTAAGTTGTCAGCATGAGTATTTTCATGCTTTGTATTGTACTTACCTTCTTGCTTGGCATCCTGCATCAACAAACCCATGGTTTTCAACAGAGGAACTGCGTATCTAAACTAATATGCTCATGGTGGATATCAATTTACATGTCAGGAACTGCAAAAACAAATAGAGAATGGAAACTTTGCATGCATACTTTGAAAGGAGATAGATTATGCTTATATCTTTTTCATGTTACAGAAGACACCATTTGGACATACAAGGAAGGATGTTTTATTAATTGGAGTTGGAGTTACCGTCATTGGCATTGGCTTAAAAAGTGGATTAGAGGTACGTTGCTTTCTGCAATTAGCAAACATTTGAATATTTTCCATCTTGGTGCATTCAATTTTCTTCTTCTTTACCTTGGCTTATTCTTGGCTTATTCTGATTCTTAAATGAGAAAGTAGATTGTCAGATAACTTATTCTAAATTAATTTCACTCCTGATGTGGTGAATATAATGGAGATGTTCTTTGGATGTGTTTTTGCAGTTTGCAGGAGTTGATCCACTGCAAGCGGGGAATGTCGTTCAGTTGGTAGTGGTTTTAGGGCTCACAATTGGATGGATCTCAACATATATCTTCAGAGTCTCAAACAAGGAAATGACATACGCTCAACAACTACGTGACTATGAAAAGAAAGTGATGGAGGTAATTCTAATATATAACAAAGGGCATCTTTCTATTGTTTCTGTCTTGGTAAATTCATTGTTTCCAGTTCTCCACAAGAATTACGTGTGGACATATGGTATTGATCGTGAACCTTCTTGGCATAATATGCTGACTTCCAATTTTCATTCCTTGTAAATTGATTAAAGGCATTATATTGCACAATCTAATACCATGATATCGAAGCAATTCATTTGCCTTTGAAACAAGTTATTTTGTTGGTTCATTTTTCTTGTAATTTTCAAAAAATGATGTTGTTCCTTCTGAATCTGCAGAAACGATTAGAGGGCCTAACAGAAGGAGAGCTAGAAGCACTGCTTGAACAAGTTGAAGAAGAGAAGAGAAGCATATCCAGTGGGGAGCAGGTAAAGTGAAGCAGTTTATCTGTATATACACACAAAAGTAATATTGAAGCTGAAATTTCATCTCTCCATATATATATATATATTGCACAGCTAGTTCAGGAAGATTTTGGCAATGTCTGCTTCACTCGACTCAGAGACTTGAAAATCAATTTTGAAGTGCTCCTGAAATTTAAAGTTAGGACTTAGGATGTGATAATGCTTTTCAATGTATACCATATGAATGCTATGTAGTGCTGAGGTAAAGCTGATATTTGATTCTCCATCATGAGAAAATGACTTGCTGTCGTCCACTGATTCAATGGGTTATAATAATGATTAATGCATAGGCCAAATCTGTTGCCAATATATTAGAATCATTTTCACTTCTAAAACTTTCTCTGCCCAAGTGCTTGTTTGGTATAATTTTTGCATGATTTAAAATCAATTACATTCCTCATAATTGACAAGTGTTTTAAAATAATTATGACTTGATTTCAAGATTGAATCGGTTGTGATTTTTGTTTTATAAAATAATTGATCTTATTCTTCAGTTGCCTTGTTTTGTTGCAAAGAACGATTTTCAAGTGAAGACATGGTTTCCATAATAGCGACAGGTTACACACAAATCTGTCAGCAAGTTGAAAGTTACTGCACTTTTGACAGCAGCTATACAACAAAGAGTTGCGTTAAGCCAGAATTCAAAAATTGAGCATTAATATTGCATACACATTAGGATCTATAAAACCTCGGTTGTGGGGTCTGTTCCCTGAGTCCGTCCATGAATAAATACTGAGTGACTATTCATTTATCAATCCCGTTCCTCGTTTGGCATTTCGTAAAATATAATATATCTACAATTTGAACTAATACATTACTTTATAACATATAGTTTATATAAAATTATCATATGTTATTATGTTGTGTAAGAATGTACATATCTAAAAAATAATTAATTTGACAAAAATATTATTAGATATCAAGAGAAGTAATGAGATTATCCTAAATAAATTTGAAACACACAATTAGATCAAAATGTATTCCAATAATTAATATATATATATATATATATTTTAAATATGATATATAAATTAAAGATTTACACTATAATAATAAAATAATATAATATATTTTACCAATATATGTATGCATATGTATGTTTGTATGTATGTATAACACAATAGTAAAAAATTTACAACAAATCAATTTAAACATATAAAATTTATCAAATATTATATATAAAATCTTAAAAAATGTTATAAAATGAGAGAGAGAAATGACATAAAAGAATCTTTTAAATCCTAATAATTTAGAATTTATTTTTACAAAAGGAATTATTTTAATTTTAATGATTTAAGATTTATGTTAGCATTGTCTTGTTATAAATTATTTTGAATATGTTATATAATGC
>JANHAO010014580.1:0-15310 GCA_026873985.1 Saraca asoca
TCTAAAGCTCTCTACTATCCAGATCTGGGGTTGGATGTTCGGTTGGGTGCAAGAAAAATTTTTAAAATTCTGGACCATTTTGCCCCTGACCGGCCAAACAGTCCTTCATTACACTATGTGAGCTCGAATCATACGAGCTTAATGTAACTAGCCAAAGGCCAACCACGATCCCAGGGTTGAAGTTTTAGTTCACGGGACGTAGCATCTCTCCCAACTAGAAGTCTGATGTAGTCAAACCTGAAGCACATGTCTACTCATAAACTCAATTTGTGGGGCCAATTTACAAAAAGCAACTTACAATGACCCATCTGCAAGAAGCAGTCTGCATAAGCTAATTTGTAGGAGTCTTATATATCAAATACATTTATTATTTGATGTAACAGATTTACAACTTATTAAATTACATATGCAACCTGCTAGCCTTTATAAATAGGAGGGGGAGATCATTGTAGGGTAAGTAATAAAACACATACAGAAACTCTGCTAAAATAGTGAAAGCACACTTATTCTGTTAACATTACATAAAAACCACTACCTTTTAAAGGCAAATATAACCATTGTGGATGTAGAGGTCACACTGATTTTTGTCGAACCACGATAAAAAACTTCTGGTATTCATTGTTCCTCCTTTTTCTCTCATTTTTCCACTTGTTCTTAAATAGACTTGCAGTTTTAGGTGTTGACCGATTTTTGCTATTAACATTTTGGTGCTAGAAGGAGGGCTTGAACCTTCAATTGCATCTTCTCTTTTTAGCTTATTATCTAGCTGCAATGGCAAGAGGAAGAACCACCAGAAGCACTAGGGCTGTCGCTAGCCAGCCTGAGGGTCTTATAGAATAGCAAAGGTTACCACTGGAGGGCTTTGTCTTCCCTACTATGGGCACCTCTACTGCCTCCACAACAGGTGTTGTCACTGGTACGGCACCATTAACCCTTCATCAACCTGATGCTTTAGAGACTAGTAGAGTTCAAACATGGCATTAGCGTCAGAAGGCACTTGAAAACACAATGAAAGAACCAGCTAAAGCAATTAGAGTACTGGCACAGACACGAGCCCGAGAAGCACAAAAGCAGGTTCAGGTTACTGTATCTAAAAAGGTCCAGCATGCTGATTCAACTCACCCTTCTAACTTGCAGACAAGGTCAAATGTTCATCGAGCTCGTAAAAGCCATGATGGTTAGCGACTTGACAGCTTGCATAAGACAAAAAGCTCGGATAGGTCTAGCCAGGGATATACTTCAGCTTGTTATTCTCGTAACCAGGAGGAGGAAAGGAACTAGTAATCTTTCAGCTAGTGATTCGAAGCACATGACCTGATGGTTGAAGAACTACTCCAGAGGATAAAGCAATTGGAAGAATGCGTTTGAGCTTAGAATAGCCAAGACCGCTATAAAGAGAGGACTCCATTCACTAGCTAGATAGATAAGCAACCTCTCCCCCGTAAGCTCAAAATCTCCATGGCCTTGTTGTATAATGAGGACAGCGATCCGTATAACCACCTATATATTTAATGTCCAGATGGATCTCCAAACAACCAACCCATTGGTCAAATGTCACATCTTCCTAACTACACTAGGAGACATACTTCAAACATGATTCAAGAATCTCTAACCTGCAGTATTAGTAATTGGGAAGAGTGCCAAACAAGATTTGTCAACCAATATAAAGCATTGAAGAGGCAATTTGCACCGACCTATCACCTCACAATGGTCTTCGAACAGCGAGATGAGTTACTAAAGGATTATATTGCCAAGTTCAGATGCAAAGTCAATAATGTAGAGAATCCCTCAAATGAAAGCATCCTCACAATGATCTCAGCCGGACTCCACAAGGATAGGAAACTGTACAAGGAGATATACAAGTCCCCAGTGAAAGACTTGGGGGAATTTTACGAGCAAGCCACCAAGGAAATCAGGTGGAAAGAAACCTTTGGCCCTAAAAGGTTTGATCAGGGCAACGAGAAGAATAGCAACAGCGAAAATAAAAGAAGTAATGGCGAAAACAAGAAAGAGGGCCAGAACGGTGACTCTAATAACTAGGCCATAAAAAGGGCCAAGAATGCAAAACCTCAGCATCAAGGTCACTATGAAAGTTATAGCATCCAATCAGACACTTAAGACAAGATATTCACAGTAAAAAAGATAAGGAAGACTTCAGAAAGCCTAATCCCACAAAGGTTCCCAACAAATTCAGAAACAAAAACAAATTTTGTGTATACTATGATGAAATAGGGCATAACAACTCTAAATGCTAGGCACTTAAAGATGCAATGGAAGAGCTAGTAAGGAGAGGTCGCTTAGCGGACTATGTTGTGCAATCTGTGGAACAATGATCTCAATAGCCCCAATGAGCTTTTGACCAATAGCAGTTGCCCACAATAAAAGCCATATTCTAATTTTGTATTGCTATTGGGAAATTAAAGTATCTTGAATTATTATGTCTACTAATCTTTGAATGATTTTTCAGTGAAGCGTAGCATTGAAAGCAAGCTACCTTGTTAACAAACTCATTTTGTATTGGCTTTGGCTCGGTAAAAATACATTATCTTGCTTAGTAAATATACATTATCACGGTTAACATGGTGAATATACATTATCTTACTTGGTAAATATACATTATCATGGCAAGTCGGTGGTTTCACAGCTCTCATGCGAATTAATTTATTGATGCACACCCTTTGAGCTGTTATCCTAGCAAATATACATTATCTTGCTTGATAAATATACATTATTGTGGCGTGCTAGCGGCCTCATAGCTCCCATGCAGTCAATTTATTGAGGTGCAACCTTTCGAGCTAAGCCAACCTAACAAATGTACATTATCTTGCTTGGTAAACATACATTATCGCAGTTAACGTGGTAAATATACATTATCTTGCTTGATAAATATATGTTGTCATGACGTACTAGCCAAGTCACAGCTCCCGTGACCAATTTATCACTACTTGAGTAACGACAAATATACATTGGCTTGCTTGCTAAATATACATTGTCGCAATCAACCGATAAATACACATTATCTTGCTCAGCAAATATCCGTTGTCATGAAAAACCTGACAAATATACATTGTCGTGGATTACAAGTTGAAGAGCACGAATGCGACCTATTGCTCATAGCTCTCATATGACTTATTGCTCATAGCTTTCGTGTGACCTATCTAGACATATGATCTTGCACTAACCTAGGTGCTCAGGCATTTTGATGCTCAAATTCATTGCCCTTTGAGATGGGCTAACGCAACTCATTAATCGTTCAACATGGCATATATTCTTTCAAGACATAATTTATTGGCTCAAGCCTATTTATATAAGTTCTCTCTTAATTATCTAAGGTTGATTAACCTATCAGGCATTCATTTTATCCAATGATTATTGAGTTGTAATTTGCAGGATTCTATCCATAACAATTGACCTATAATTTTCTATAGAATGACTAGCGTGATGAGCTCAGAAAAGGTGAAGAAAAGTAGAAAAGTTCATTTAATGCCCTCTTTGGCAAGGTAAATTTGTACGAAGTACAAGATTGAACATAAAGTTCAAAAATGAAATGCAAAATTACAAGATCAAATCCTAAGAAGTCTGAACTCTAGAAGCTAGGCTCTTATGAGAGGAAGGCTCAGCACATGGGGCCAACAGGTTGTCCCTCATTTGATTACTAGAGGTTTCCAAGACCTATTGGTTGCTCCCTTTCTGAATGGCACCCTCGATGGGAGAGGCTCCACTTGTAGACTTCACACCTTTGTTGGAAGAAACGGCCTTCATAACTTTCGTAGCTTTCCTCTCAAAGCCCTTTATTGCCTCAAGAACATCCTCCCTAAAGAAGGAAAAGTCCATATTTGGATGCCGCTCCTACAAAGTGTATAAGAAGAATGAGGAGGTATTAGACTCTGCTTTCTCTGTCACCTTCGCAAGCAGCTTGGCGGTCTCTACCTTGGCCCGGGTGGCCTCTTTTTGTTTTAGAGCAAGTTCCATCCTGGTTTGCATCAAGCTCTTTCTTAATAGCCTTAGCCCACCACGCTACAGCTTCAACTTGCCACATCGCTACCTCAGTGCCCCTAAGAGTCACATTCAGATCATTTTTAGCCTTTGATAGCTTATCAACCGCTTTGTTAAGGTTGGCTGTGGTAGCCTCGTGACTTGCCACCTCACGAGATCGAGCTTCCTCTGCTTCTCTTTAGGTAACCTCAGCATTCATCACTCTATTCTCCAGTTCCAGCATTTTAGTAGTCGCAGCAGGCAGGTCACCCACAAGTTTATCATTCTTTTCCTCCCAAGCCTGGAGCATGTCCCCTATCTTTATTATGCCTAGTAAGCTCTGGAAAGTCAAATAGATCAAGTTAGATCATGAAGGAGTAGAAGGATCAAAGCAAAAGGGCATAATTTACTAACAAGCCTTGACGAGTAATGTAACACATCATCATTCCACTTGAGACCTCCTCTGTTTCTAGCACTTGGGGACTGGTATGAGATCCTAAGATCACCTCTACATTCCTCTGGAGAAGGTCAAAATACTCCTACGTATTTGGACTAAGGCTTGATCAATGCTTCTCAACCACAACTTTGTGAGCCGCTTGTTTTGAAGTGTCGACGACCTTCTTTCCCTTTCTTACTTTTTGTCTTTTGGTAGGAGGCTCAGACGAGGGCACAACCTCAATCGCCTTAATCACTTTGGGATACAAAGTAGGGGCTAACTCCTATGAAGGTGTTACAATCAAGGCATGAGAAGATTGATTCATAACAACAAGCATTGCAGTAGTTTTAGGACCTGGAGAAATCGCGGCAACCTCGAAGTCTTTAGGCTTATCGGGAGGTGGCCTCTAAAGAAAAAGCCTCACCATATTCTCATAATCTTCAAAATGCACTAGACTAACCTCCCTTATTTAGCGAGCTTTGACATATCTAGTGAGCTTAATGTTCAAAGTTGGAGCGAGCCTGCAAGAACGAAGGAGGTCATCATCGAATCTAAGATCATTTTTCAGATCACTGATGGTAACAAACTAGAGCAGCACCTCAACCTCCTTAACCTCAAGCGTTAGCTTATCCTTGCCAGCCCCATCTGTAAAAATAAGACAAAAAGTTAGAAATGAATACATGAATTCATGATAGCTTGTATAACCTCAACTCCATTACCAGGTATTAGAACAAAACCAAAGCTACAAAGAAGATGCAAAGACAGGCATGAAACATAAAACCAATGAGTCTTGTAATCCCCTACGTTTGATTTGCCCTTGGCGTCCCCTTGAGGCAAAATCCTCTTGAAGTCGAAATACCAAGCCAAGAGGTAATAGATCCCATCCAGATAACCTATACTCCTAATGCTATGGAGGTGGCATAAAACTCTTGTAGATGGTGGTGGAAAGTTATTTCTCAAGTACGTAAGTGCAAGAGAAGTGAGTTGGGAGTAGGAGTTCAGGGTCAATTGGAAGGGCCAAAGCTTCAATCTATTGAACAGATTAATGATGTATGGATAAACTGGAAACTTGAACCCAGCAGTGAGATGCTAGACACTAACAGCAACAAATCCTTAAGCAATAAATCCTCAAGGAGGATAGGCTATGTTCAATAATGCTTTGGAGTTCATCCAATTTAATGATGGAAGGATAATAATTGAACACCGAGTGATCTGAAAAGCTCTCAATGACATGCTACCCCTCACCAGGGTCGGGTCAAAGGACAGGTCATTTAGTGACCTCATTGCTCCTAGAGGCCACTTCAACTGAGGTGTGCTCCAGCTCCTCGATTTGAGCTAGGGAGTTAGGCTTGTCATCACTCCCTACTTGGTGATCTCGACATTTATAAACTGTAGCCATCTACATAGAAGGGAAAATAGTCAAGCCATTTTAAGCAGACTATAATAGAAAAGCTAAAGCCTCTTTCTACTAGACAAAAGATTTCCTATGCCACAGATCATGCACACCTAGGAAAGTGCATGTAATTAATACGGTAATGATGATACAGGCAAATGAAATGACAAAATAGAATTTGAGTGGCAACATTGCTCACCAGAGTCTCCTGCTTTTGCCAGCAAACTACAACTCCCATTCTACTAAGTGAAATAAGAGTTAGAGGGCTAATGTTATAGGCATTTTCTAATACTACGGGAAATGGGCTGACAAAATCTCAACAATAGGTGAGTCCAATCGAAGAAGGCCCAGATTGTCTGAAGACCAAGGTCCCTAGGCAAGGATGCCAGCTCGCATGCTATGGGCTAAAGACACAAGACAAGTTCGAGATAATGATCCCAACTTGGTAAAGATGAGCCTAAACTCACACAGCCCATGGATTACATTGCATGAGCTCGAATCATATGAGCTCAATGTAACTAGCCAAAAACCAGCCACAATCCTAAGGTTGAAGCTTCAGCTTATGGGACACAACATCTCTCTCAGCTAGAAGCCTAATGTGGCAAACCTGAAGTACACGTTTACTCATAAACTCAATTTATGGGGCCAATCTACAAAGAGTAGCTTACAAGGACCCACCCGCAGGAAGCAGTCTATAGAAGCCAATTTGCAGGAGTCTTATATGTCAAATATATTTATTATTTAATATAATAGATTTACAACTAGTTAAATTATATATGTAACTTGCCAGCCTCTATAAATAGGAGGGGGAGATTATTATAAGGTAAGTAAGAAAACACATGTAGAAACTCTGTTGAAATAGTGAGAGCACACTTATTCTATTAACACTACAAAAAAACCACCACCATCTAAAGGCAAATATAACTATCGTGGATGTAGAGGTCACATTGACTTTTGTCGAATCACAATAAAAAGTTTATGGTGTTCATTGCTCCTTCTTTTTCTCTCATTTTTCCACTTGCTCTTAAACACAGTTGCAGTTTCGAGTGTCGATCAGTTTTTGCTGTCAACAAAAAGCAAGATCAAAGGGATGTTTACTAACATAATTAATTTATCTATTTCCACTTAAAACTCGGTAAAACTCTTCTACTAGAATAAATCGGTTGGGAGGGTAGTGAATGGAGGAGAAATGACTCGCATAAAGAGCAACGCTAGTTGTACATGATGTAAGTGATCCGTCAAGTATATTATGACACCCAAGTTATTTCTAGAAGTAGAACTTCAATATCAATAGTGAGAATGAAATTGCATAAAAAAGATACCTGAAGACTTAAATAGGCATTGAGCATGCCATTTGGTATACTCCTGAGTGATTGGAAGCATCTTCATGGTGTATTATTGGCATGAGCGAAATTCTTGTTTCTAAGTAAATAGACTTTAGTATATCTACAGTAGTCATCTATGAAGGTCACATAATATTTTTTACCATCTTTAGTTATTGTTCGTTTTAGACCACCCAAGTATAAATGAATTAGGTCTAATAATTCTAAACTTCTTTCAACTAATACACACGGTTTCTTAGTTAATTTAATTTCTGCGCATATTTAACATTTGATGTTATTATTAGTTAAACTAATTCTTGATATTAAGCCTAAGGTCTATATGTTTTTAAAATATGAAACATTCACATGTCCAAATATAACATGCCATAAATTATAAGAATAATCAAAAAGACAAAATCAATCATGAAAGCAGAACTAAAATCATTTTCATTTATATATTTGAACATTCAGTATAAATAAACTTTGATTACAATAGCATTTACCCACAAACACATTATTTTTATTCATTACAATTTTATCATATTCAAATGAAACCTTAATCCCCACTTTTCCCCACAATGATATTGAAATCAAATTTACTTTAATGTTGGGAACATGCAACACATTATTGAGAGCAAGTATCTTGTTAGATTTGAGCTTCAAAAGGACTTTACTTTTTCCTTGAACTTTTGCAGTTCTTGAATCTCCGAGAAAACTAGTTTTTTTTCAACTCCACTTAATGAGTAAGAGATGAAGACATCTCTATTAGTACGATGTATTAGTGGCATCAGAGTCCACCACCCATCTTTCATATCAGCAACCATGTTAATTAGGAAAATAACTGCAGCAATTTTTTCATCTCTTTCAACCAAGTTTGCTTTTAGTTTTAGAAGATTGCCATTTTTTACTCTCTTTTACATTGTGAAGCATAGTGACCTTGCTTGTCACAAACAAAACAATTCCCTTTCTTTTTCTTAAAGATGGAAATATTAGGTTTAGACTTGTAATCAATTTTATTTGTATTAGAGGAAGAAGATTTCTTATAATTACTCGTTTAATGCAAATTGTCATGCACCAAGTTAGCCTTTGAGGAAAATAACTTTGCCTTGATAGATTCAGATTCCTTCCAGTTGGTATCTTCATTCTAATGTGTGTGATTAATTCTCCAAATGTTAGCTGCTTGTGTTTGTACTTGAGATGTTGCTTGTAGCCATTCCAAGAATTTGGCAGTTTTTCAATAAGTACATCAACAACAAATTCTTTGTGCAGGTTAATGTTTTCTACCTTCAAGTCCTCCAATAGTTTGTGGTATTCATTGATTTGGGTTTTAATCCCCTTTTCATCATCCATCTTCCAATGATAATAATTTTCAATGACAAATTTTTGTTCCCTAGCATCTTCAATAGTATGTTTTGTAATCATAGATTCTCAAATGGATTTTGCTTCCTTGTCAATTGCAAAAAAAAAAAAAAAAAATGGAGTAAGGTGTTGAAAATAATAGAAAATTTGCACAATTATTTTAAATGATTAACCATTAGTATTATTAACCTTATCCGCTTGCCATATTGCTTTTGAAATATGCTAGTGTTGTAACCGACACAATGAGCAATCTCCCGGACTAGGATTTAGAATCTGAGCCATCTATATGACATTCCAAGAATAACAATCTTGCTACGATTATCAAGAAAAACAATACTATAAATATATATTTCTAATTGTTTTATTAAATCAAATTAAAAATGACAGTAAATAATTGATTATAATTACAACTTAGTGTTACAAATTTTGAACACCAAGACAACAATTTCAATCATATCACTCTTAAAAAAATAAAATAAATATCCTATTTAATTGTTTACATTATCTATAATTAAAATTTCTATTTTTTACTTCGTCACAAATTTAATTTTAATGAAACAAATACTTATAGAGAAAGTTTTGCTAACTACTTAAAATAAAATAAATAACACAACCTCTGTATAAAAAAATATTAATGACATATTATATATATAATTTTGTTATGGAACTTTTATAACATATTAATTTTCTGACGAGATTCATTTTGGTAATTTCAAGTCAATATAAACATTTACAATTTCATACACAATTTGCATGTTCTAAAATCTTTTCACTTTTGTTTTATTTGACCTAACATGCAGTTATATATGAAATTCAGTTTGAAATGATAAATTATTACATAAGAGATTATCATTTACCTAACGACTAATCAGTTTTCATCTAGAATATTTTCAATGGTAAATCTAATATGGACTCATATCTAATTGAAAAATTACGATTATGTTGTCTATACATTTTAAAAAAAAATATTTTTAATAGATTATAAAATTTATAATTCTATAAACACTATTATTTATTAAGAGACATAGAAGATATAATTTTAAAATAGAAATACATTAAACTTTTTTATGTGAATTACCGCTAATCCATCTATGTCAACGGCAAATATCAAACTATTGATTACAACAACGCATACTAGTCTAGCATTGAAAATGATCAACAAGTCCATGCTTAATATCCTAGAATTGCTCATCACTTGCATTTTCTGTTTCTGAAAGGTCTCAATCACTCTGGCTTGATCTATTTTTATTTATTTTTATCTTTTTTATACTAATTGCTAATTTAAATATTAGGGAATTCAATTTTTGTTCTTTTTCACAACGTTCAGTCACCAAAAATAGTTGATAAATCATAACACCTTTTTGAATTTGGAGTATTTCGTAAATGAAAGTGTATGAGATTTCAAACATGCGTTGCCAGCTTAATTATAACATTCTTGTAGTTTTCCTTTCCGTCCAAAATTTAGAGGATTTAGCATCCCCTTTCATGTCTAATCATGAATTTTATATAATTTTTTTAGGCAAAAGTCACAAAATTACAATTAATATAATTGGAACTATTATCATTTTATTTTTATCATTGAGCGATTTAAATAAGTTACGTATAAATCTTGCTTTATTAAATATATATGGGAAGAGAACATTATAAAATTATCTCCTAACAAATTATACCATAAATTATAGAATTGATATTTAAAATTTATCCTAAGATCTACAAAGAAATTAATATATATTTATCTTTCTAATGAAATATATTTTTCTTCAAAAACAATTATTGATGAGCCTGTGATGTAGATTGAGTCCGTAATATTTTGTCTTATTGTACAACATGAGAACCAGCTGCACGTGTTGGGGTTTTAGCAACACATCATATGGAAAAGTCTTCATAATATTTTGTCTTATTGTACAATAATCATCGAACAAGCTGCACGTGTTTGCGTTGCAGCAACGCATCACATGAAAAAAAATCTTAAAAAATATTTATATTATCTATAATTAAAATTTTTAATTTTTATTTTATAAAAAATTTAATTTTAATGAGATAAATATTTATGAAGAAAATCCTTATAATTACTTAAAATATAATAAATAATACAACCATCGTAAAAAAATTCATGATACATATTATATATATAAAATTTTGTCCTAATATTAAGAGAAAATTTAAATGCTATAAATCTAATATAAATATAAGTTAATTATACACTACACCTTAAAAAATTAATTTTTTCATAAATATTAATGGATAAAATAATAATTTTTAGTGTAAAACTTATTTACTATTCAATTAAGATAGATAATTCGTTTCTCATAAAAAAATCTACATAAATTAATTTATAATAATTATTGAAATTAATATTTTAGTAATTATGTAAAATAAAACTTAATTATAAATATAAAAATATAATAAATTTTTATAAAATAAATAATGATAAATAAGAATATAAAAATTTACTTTAAAATTTTGTTAAAAGCAAAAAATGAAGAAGGTGCAAGTTTCAATTTTAATTCAAATAAATATAGGAGAAGAAAATGAATAGACAGGAGATAAAGATGCAAGAATGCATAAAAAATAAAGTATGAATTTATACATCCATTATGCAACAGAGCCCTTCGGGTTACGATTGATGTTGCTGTTTATCAACAGAATCCCACAAAGATACTATTCATTAATAGTAACCTGCGAGGATACTATTCATCAACATTAACTTACGGATATTGTTTATAAACAATAACTCATCATCTGAAAAAAAAAAGTAAAAAAAATTCTAAGAATAAAAAGGTAGCACATTGCCAACCAACGACATAAAAAAAAAAAGAAAAAGAGTAGAAAAGAAAAAGAGAAAATATTTATAAAATTAATATTTTCACAATCTCAAAAAAAAAATAATAATAACTGTCTGATAAAAAAAATTAAGAAAAAAATAAGAAAATTAAAGAAAACATTTATCATAGTAACGTTTTTACAATTTCAAAAAAAAAAATATTTAGCTATCCGATAAAAAAAAGTTAAAAAAAAAATTTTAGAGAAAACGTGACTAATGTTTTCACAATCTATAAAAAAAATATTTGGTTGGCTGGTAAAAAAAAAAAAAGAGAAAACGTTAATAAGGCTAACATTTCCAAGCTTATAATTTCAAAAAAAAAAAAATGGATTTGATAGCTTTGTCAACATGATCCTTTTTAATCTCATAACGTTGGCCTTCCCAACGTCTTAAATATCCGTGTTGCCTCTACCTATGTCATCCTAAAAAATTATTATTCATGAAAATAGTTTCAACTCAACCCTATTCACAATAATTTTTACACAATGCATATTATGCAGGTAAAAAAGCCAGAAGTCAAAAAGCCACAAGAGGCTCCAACAACCTTTTTTCCTGAATTAACATTTTAGAATACCATCCATCCTTTTCTTTTCATTAAATAACACTACATAATTAAAAGGGCTTCACAGATTTGAATTTCACTGCATTCTTTATTCAAAAAAATTGATCATGTTAATTTTCAAAATTAGTATTAGTTTTTTTTCTAGGAATCCATAATTTAGATAAATGAAATTGTGTGTTAATTTATGAAAAAAAAATGTGTGACATGATTGAGTCAAATATATATATTTTTTAATAACAAGAGTAACAAAACACTTAGTAAATATATAACATCTTAAATTTAAACTAAAAAAATGTAATGTATTTTTCTCTTTTACATTAAAATTAAATGAAATAAATTTTAATACATAAACAAATTAAGCAGAAATATAAAAAAAATTAAATAATTAATTTAACTTAAAAGTGAACATATAAAATCAGAAAAATAAGTTTTCTATTACATAATACAATATATAAAATATATTATTTAATGCAAATACAAAAAATGCAGAAATATCTCTATTTTTATAATAAAATTATATAATATAATTTTTTATATTTCAATAAATCAAATAAAAATATATAAAAAGAAAATTAATGTCAGACTTAATTTAGAATATATATTACTAAAGTTAGAAAAAAAATTTATCATATATATTAAATATATATATATTACAATGAATAATGAATTAAAATACTAAAATTTTAATTAAATAATAAAATAGAATTATATAAATTAATAATTAACTTAAATTATATAATTATTTATTAAAAAAAGTGTTTGCACCAAATTCCGTCCGACAAACGTGCTTGATCGAAATAGTGACAGACAACTGCCGAAGTCAGCGTTTACACTGTGGCCCACGTTTTTCCCATATGCAATGGGGAAATACCGACATTATGTCTGTCAGAAAGCCGATCTGACCGCCTGACTTTGAAATAACAAAAATAATAATAAAAAAGGCCTTAATTTTTTCAAGTTCACGCGTAGATTTTATCACTAACCATCTATATGATCTATGCAATGCAGCCATAGCCGATGACCTTTTCAAAATCCAAGGACCCATGAAACATGTTCCCTTGCACGCAAACATTCTGAAACAACTTTATTTTTTCATTTTTTCTTTTTTTCTAATTAAGAAAGAAGACATGCCACCAGGTAGCCAACCTTTTACATCACTCGGCTCAAATATTTATATAAAAAAATTTTAATTTCACCGTTCTTTTTACATAATTATTAAAAAAAATCCACCTTCAAATTTTATTTTTAAGTTTTCTTTTATAATTTAAGAAAAAATTTAATTCATTATTTATACTACAAGAAATTTAATTTTTAATGATAAAAATTTAATAACAAGTATAATTCTTGTTACTGAAAATAATGTTTTGGCGACAATATTTAATTGTTACCACTAAATCATCCATGTGACAAAGTTTGTTTATGGTCAAAAAAAATTAATTTTAATAACAAAGTTTATTGCTCGTCATGATAATTATTATTAAAAATTAATTTTTGCACCTGTTAAAAATTTTAAATTGGAGGAAAAATAATATATTTTTATTTGCAACAACTACAATAACTAAAAAATTTTTAATAACAATATTAGTTATCATAAATATTATATTTTTAGTGATGAGATAAATATGTTAGCACTAAAAATTTTTTAGTAATGATATTAATTTTTATAAATATTATATTTTTAGTGATGACACAAATGTGTAGTTATTAAAAAAAGTTTTAATAAAAATATTAGTTGTCACAAAAATTTTGTTTTTAGTGATATCATAAATATATTGTCACTAAAAACAGTTTTAATAAAAATATTGATTGTTATAAATATTATTTTATATTCATACAAAAATTTTAAAAAGTGTTTTAAAATTTTTAGATATAATTTTTTATAAATACATATAAATAATTATTTTATAATATTAAAATGATACATGATTTCAATTTATTGAAAATTTTAAATTTTTTATTATAAATATCCACATTTATAAATAAGAATGATTTAATGATATATTAAATAAAATATAAATATTGAATATAAATTATTAAAAAAATTCAATGCTAATGCTTATGTGGAAGACAGAAAAGATATATACACTTGAAAATTAACAAATCAAAATAAGAAATAATAAGTTGAATATAATGAATGATAATTATAAATTAAAAGAGAGACATGCACAAGTGCTTTAGGCACTCATTTTATCTACAAAGTTTCTATTCAATTCCTAGGGAAAGAAAATCTAGTAGATTTTAAAATGACCAAAAGTTTTTCATTTTATAGCGATAATAATATCTTTTTTATCACTAAATATTAATCATTTTATAGTGACAAGAAAATATGTTATTAATATGATTTTTAGTCACAATTCCTAGGATTTAATCGTTACAAAAGATACAATTTACAGAAACTTTCAGTGACAAAATATTTTAATACAAAAACATTGCCGTGATTAAAATTTTTGATGATGAATTACTACCATCTGATGACAACTTTTGTTGTCATTGAAAAAAATTTTTCTTGTAATATTTATTAATGATTTTAAGCTTTATGTTTTAGAATTAATTATTATTTTTGAATAACACTTTGATTGAAAAATACATTTTCAAAATTTATCTGTGCATTGATATACATAAGAAGAATTTTCAAAAATATATCATTTTAATAAAAATTATATATTTATAATTTTTTAAATTTATATCTTCAATTTCTTGGAAAAAGAATTCATAGTAGTCAATATCAATCATGACCAAATAAAAAGTAAAAGGTAATTCTGTTCACAAACTATCAAGAAAGTAAAAATAAGAGAATGAACGAAGCATTGTTGTTTTGATAAATGGATGAAAAATTTATTCTGTTCAACCAAAGTCTTGACCTATTTTGTATTGAACTTTCCAGGTGCTATGAACAGCGATATCAGGTCTGATTAACTTTGAGATGGTTTTGACGTGGCAGTTTAAGATGGAATTGTTGCTATTCGCAACTTAACTTATAGTAAGTCTTATTTTATTTAAACTTTGAGATGTTTTTGACTTTTTATACAACACTTTTGAGATGAGACAATAGATTACCCTATATATATATAATAAGTCTTATCTTATATTATTATTGTTAGTTTGGATGGGTGCCCTAGGCCAATTTGATTGTGCCCTATCGCATCCAGAACTATACATTCTGTGAATTTGATATAAAGGTTGTACATTCATCTTCTATTATATTCAACGTGTATTGCATACGTAAGATGAAATCTGTGGTGAGAAATTATCTCATTCAGTCAATTTCATAAAGAGTTATGGGATGATGAGTATGACTGTTAATGATGTAAACTTCTGCACCAAAATGACATTAGTCGAGATCTAATATTTGAACACTATTGGATCTGTTGAGACTAGACGATGGGGTGTTTCTCATATGATGAGCAGCTGACCTCATGGCTGAGATGTAAGTGAGTTA
>JANHAO010014581.1:0-15270 GCA_026873985.1 Saraca asoca
GTATATATAAATAAAATTAATAATTAAGTCCTCCAATTTATCCTTGGCTTGCAATTTTATATTTATTCTTTTTTCTATATTTATTATATTGATATGTTATTATTAGTCCCTTTATTTCATATTGTTTAAATAAAATAGACTCTTCATCCATCTAAGACATCTAGATAGTACACTAAGTGCCCAACTAGACTGATAAATCACACATTAGAAAGAATGCTACAACTGAGAGAAAATGAGGTACATTTCCTAATTTATCCATATGAAATAACCAGTTAAATCTTAAACTTTCACACCTCTTCTTTTTTTTCTTTTTTTTTGAAAGGAGGTTTCTATTATACTTCAGTTGAATTTTAAAATATTTAATCTTATAAGTGATCATATCTAATAAAATGATCACACATGTATAATTTATCAATTGTGATAAGTTATTGCTAATTAATAATTCAATCTCTAATATTTTTAAAATTACAAAATTGACATTTAAAAAAAAAAGAAATAAAAAAAAGTTGCAACTATGGTCTTCGTTATTTCAAATTTTTAGGAAGGATTATATATATATATATATATATATGAGTGTGAAATGGACTACTGGCCCGCGGGCTAAGCAGACCGATCCGCGGGCTTGAAACAGGTTAGACTTATTAAAATTAGGTCCGTTTAAAAACAGGCTGCGATCCAAGCGAACAAAATCCGCGCGGATACGGACCGGAACTAAAGTAAAAATTTGTAAGGACTAAATTGAAAGATTTTTATTCGGATGGGTCTTTGTGAAAGATAGTGAGAAGTTAAGGGACTAAAACATAATTTTTTTCATTTTCTTTACAAAACGGGCCGGTCCATAAACAGACAAGACCGGACCTACAATTCACGGGCCCGTTTTAATACGGGCCTAAACGGATTGAGCCCATTTAGACCCAATCCGTGCAGATTTTGGTCTGGTCCGCCTCGGTCCGTCCGTTTAACACCCCTATATATATTTATATTGGTGAGAAAAAATGGAATTTAAGCAAAAGTAACAAATTAATTAAAAAAATCTTTAATATCTTAGATTATAAATAAATGTAAGATCCATATGATGTTTAGACGTGATGAGAATTTTTAATTATTATTTTGGGTATTTGTTAGGATTTTGACTCTTTTTATTGGTAGATGAAATAAATTTCTTAGTTGCTTGTTTTTTTTTTTTTTTTGGAAATTGAAATTTTGTAGGTTGATTTCATCTAGTTTTAAAAGTTTAATTAATTTTATAGTTAATAATAAAATTTTTATAAAACTATAATTAGTTTACAGATTAAATAAGCTATCAGTTAAAAAAATGAATAATTGAGATTATTTCTTAAAGTTAATATTTAATAAGATACAACACATACCTTGAAACATTGTATACTTTAGTTATAACTTATAGCATGATAGAATTATACTTTTGGAAAAATTAAGAAATGACATCATTCATTCTTTCGGTTGTATCTTCCTTTCCAGTTTGTGATTTAATAGGCCAATTGGGTACTTAATCTGCTATGTAGGTATCTTCCATTTGAGTTACAGTAGAATCAAATCAACAGAGTGACTATTTTATCTAAACAATGTAGAATTAACACTTTGCTTACTTTGTTTGGGTGAGAGGGAAAAAAAAAAAGAGAGAAAAGAAAAAGGAAATAAAAGGAGAAAAAATGAGAAAAAAAGAAAATAATTTTTCATTGATTGATTGAATGAAAAATACGAGAAAAGAAAATAGAAGAAAAATAAAAATAAAATTTATAAAAAATAAGTTAAATTTGATAAACTTATAAAATTATATAATATATAATTGAAATATGACCAAGTCCCGTTAGCCCGGAAAACACAATCTTTGAAAATCGAGGACAAGCAGCCAGAAAATCTGCTATACGTGGGCGTTGTTCTTTGTCGCCTACATCCTGAGGGGATGCAGGAATCTACGTTCTGTCCAGATCTAAAATAAGAAAATTTATAATTTAGTTTTAAATTTTTTATTTTTTTATTAAAATTTATTTTTAAAATTTTTTTTTAATTTAATCTTTATCAAATTTTTAATTTAATTTTTTTATCAAATTTTTTTTTAATATTATAATATTTTTTTAAAAAAAATTTGAGTGGGGCTGAGCCCTACTGAGCCAATATTGGGTCTGCCCCTGCCTACACCGCAACCTCCGACGATGACGACTGATTACATGTACTTTGACACTTCGGACTCAGTCTCAAAGTTGCACACCGATTCGAGCTGCTCCGAGCATGTGGTATCACCCGAGTTTGCCTACGAAGTGAAGAGCGAGCCAGAGTGGAATGAATGGGAGAAGAACATAGACTTTCAGATGAATGGGACAAGCCAGATTCGGGCAAGCTGCAAGTTTTCCGTCTGTTTTCGGAAAACAATTCCGATGGGCCCATGGCCCCTTTTCCACTCTTTTTCCTTTTCATTTACTTTCCTTCTTCAACCCGGCAGAGGAAAAATCTTTCTTTTCTTCTATTTTTTTTTCCTTTTCACTTTTTTTACATCTGTTTTCCACTTATCCAAGCAAGCAGTAAAGGGTTAATTTTTTTTTTTTTGAGCAATATAAAATTAAGAGATTGCTAGCAACACCTCAACAAAATTATAGATGAAATTGTAAGAAAAAATCAATTTGAAAGAATAAATTATTGATTTTGTCATGTGAGTGTTATGCACATCTAATTTATATTGTATTTTGATATTCCCTCGTCAATATGAATGATAATTTCCTACTTTTTTTTTTTGTGATTTTGTATATTTAGACTATCACTCAGTTTTTCAGATGTTGTAAAAAAATATTTTTTTAAATTAATAATATAAATATATAAAATCACTGTGTGCATAATGACTCACCACATGATACAAATTAAATATAAATGTGCTAAAAGACCAAAATGATAGTAATTCTATTTGCGAACGACGTAAATGGGTATTTAGTTTTAAAATTATTTAAACTAAATCTACATTACTATACTTAAATTTAAATTAGAGATTATATTATTTCAATATACTAAATAACCATAAAATAAATTATTATATAAATTAATATAAAATATAAATAATAAGAATTTATACAAATGGATAATTGATTTTTTTTAATTTGAGTATAAAAATATGTATATTATCCCATCTATTAAGGGACATTTGATTCAACTTGTAAAAATAAAAGAGAATGAAATCAAATAAGAAGGAGAAAAGTTAATAATAACTATTATTTTTTGATTTATTTAATTCAGTTACAAAATGACATCAACTATTTATAATTTCTTTTCTTATTGTTTAATTGGATAGTGATCAGTAATTATAAATGATAATTAATATTAATAACAGATTTTACTACATATAAATTAAATACTAAGAAAAAAATTAATTTTTTGATTCCATTATCTGTTCCAAAAATTCTCCAACCAAACATTCTCTAAGATAAATTGAAAATAAATTAGTTGATAAGATTCTTACAAATAATTAATGCATTATTTTTAGATTTAATTTTTATAGTGAAATAAGATTAATACAAATAACTATAAATTATGTGTTACTTTTTTTTTAAAAAAAATTAATATCATCACATATATAAGGATATTGAATAATTCATTTAGAATAAATGTTCTAAGAATATTTAGAATCATATTAAAATTATAAAGTACTATTTCTTATACATAAGTTGGTGTAAGGCATGGGCCATTTTCTAGTGCAAACAGTTACAACCCTACCAATAGAATTTCATTACAAAAAAAAAAAAAATGAACTTCATAATTTTTGTTCATAACAAATTTAAAATTTTTATAAAAACTTTGTAAAAAGGATAAGAATGTTTTTAGAAAGATTCCTACAAAATGCACATGTACACCTAAGATTACCTATGGTGTAGAATTACCCTAAGAAAAATGGTTAGAGGACAAACAGAAGGGTGAGACTACTATACAATGTTACTTCTAAGGACACCCACACCTAGGATAGGTGGTCAATATATGATCCATCAGAATGTAATATAATTAACTAGACACCTGGATTGGGATTAACTAGTTTATCCTGTAACAAACTGAAATTGTACCGAATTTTATTTTTAATTCAAAAGCTGTCTTACTTCAAAAAAGCCGTAAATCATGTGCTATAGATTTAGTATTAAAAATCTTTGTGTGTAACTGTCAGGACATTTAAATAGATATTAGTGATTTAAGTTTAACAAATGGGTAAATTTATTTGTATGAATCATTAATCTTAAATAAATGTAAAATGTGAGTTTTGCTTCCCTACGTCATTTTTTTATATATATTTTGATATTTTTTCATAGAATGTAATTTTTTTTTTACAGATTTTACATAGAACATATATATAAAAAATTACAATTTGATCAATTATACTTACAATTCAATTTTTTTTAAACTCTCATATATTACTATAAAAAATACAACTTATTATAAAAGGTTAAAAAAAATTAATATTTTTTTTATAAAACTGACTAATCTCATGCATATAAGAATATTTGCAATTGTGTATGGAAGCGAAATCCAGTGAACATTGATGACAAAAGTTGAGAATTTTCAGGAAAGAAATGGTACTTTCAAACGACTTAATTATTTAAGTCTAACTTGACTGGATGTGCTGATCAGGACTTACTTATTGAAGCTTACAATGGTTAACAGAACTAAAGATAATTGAACTATGTCTAAATAATTTTATGCCACAATTAAATCTATATACTATAAATCTTTTGAATCACGGTAGACTCTGTTTACATTAATTCTACACATATGTGGCTTTTGAATTATAATAAGAGATTTGGTACATATCATTCTTAAATGGGTTCCAAATTATATATGTATTATCTAAAATTTGTACTTGTATATGGACATGATTTTACAAAAATATTAACATATCTTTGTAATCGACCATGATTCTATATTATGATTGTGGTAGTAGTTACGACTATATTATAATTAGTAAAATTATTGACAGATACAAAAATATATATAATTATAATAATGTAAAATTATGAAAAATTATAGTTATAAAACTATTATTAACAATAATAATGAACATAGCATTAAGGTTGTGTACCACAATTTAATACATAGGAAACAACAAGAAGTTGATAAAAAAAAAAGGAAAAAATACATGGAAAGCAAGACTAAAGTGCACAGCCAACAGAACCATTATTGATGTATGCATGAATACCCGAATATAAGTTTACGGGTCCTCTGGTAATGCCATAAGGCGACAAATCAAGGTATGTCTTAGGCAAAAGTCTTGGAGTGTAATATTTTCCTGAAAATTTGGTCCATTTCAGCCACAACAAGTATAATGTAGAAAATGAACTTCAAATGCCACCAAGCATGAGGAAGAAGGAGACACACCAAAGAAGCCACAGAAACTGAACTAGAAACTTCCATGAGAGTCCCAAATAGAGAAGAATAAGTGGGAAACCAAGATTTAGCCTCAAAGGCAAAGTAATAACCTAATTTGCTTAAAATGGAAATCATTGTAATCAAAGGGTGTGATTCCAATGAAGAATAAGGCTCACTATTTCCTGCACTTTGGATTTGGAGGAAAGCAAGAAGAGTTGGGATTATAAGAACATGAGAATGGTGTGCCTTGAAGAGGAGTTGCGTACAATGAGGAAAAAGTTGGTAACTTGGTGTGAAAAATGGCTGTCATTGTTGAAGGCTTGGCAGTGAGGAGCCATGACATGCAGTAAGGAATTGTGAGGAGACCGTGAGAGAAGCAGGGATATAAAATAGTACTTGGCGTGGAAAATTAATGGCAAAAAATCCTTTCAAATTTGTTATGATCGTGTTTCACTAAAAGACATTGTCTTTACTCAATAGGGTACGTAGGTCAACATGCAAAAGTCTCTTGTATTCACTACGTTGGCATAATTAATTTTTAAAAACAAAACTTTTGCTGCAAGTGAAAAGTAAGGAATTAGAAATTTTTCCTAAAATCAGATAAATTCATTTGACTCATCATAATGTAAATGATGTGCATATAGTATTAATCCTAATATTTCCTTAGATCAAATGCCTTCCAAAGAACTATATATTATTAGTGAATTTAGATCGTCTGTTTTAATTTCATCATGTTAATTCAATGTTGTCTTGGGATTTTTTTTCTTTTTAATATCTTGGATTTGAATATAAAATATTGCATGTGTGTTAAGTGACTTATTATTCTTATTATTACAGAATATAAATTTCAGACACTATAAGACCTAAATCCATATTATAAGACCTAAATCCATATAAACATAAATGATATGTATGTACTATTAGTTGTAATTTTTCCATAACAAATAAAATGTCGTTATCTAAGTATCTGTATCTCAATTAAACTTCCAAAAAAGATCTCAATTACGCTCTGGTCGGAACCATTTTTTATAGGCATGATTTCAATTCCTTTAATTAAAACTGATATCAACTCATTTAACAATAGTTTTAATGGAACAATGCAATGTTCAAAATATGCGTGAAAAATGGATGGATTGACAATAATATATTTATTTATTTAGAGCTTAATTAAAATTTTATATAGATTATGAGTTAATCCATAATTTATTATAAAGGGTCCATTTATTTATTTAATTATTATTATTTTATATTATATTATTTTATTATTTTTTTATTATTCTTTTATCATTACAATTATATATTTATTATCATTAAAATTGTATATTACTGTTATCATTAAAAAATTATTTTTTATTATTAAAATTTTAGATTTTATTTTAACTCTATTATTAAAAAAAATAAAGTAAATTAAGTAATTAAATGACTTAAATATAATATGAAATTATTAAATTGTTCTTATAAATTTAACATGCGTAGCAAAAGTGAACATGCTACCATGGATTACTTGTAGATTTTATCATGTCACACATACATTTAAGATAAAAATGTTCATTGAAAATACAAATAGAGTGCAAATGAACGGAAATAGAGCTTTGTATGCGAGTTTTATTTAATTTAATATAATATAATATTTTTATTTAAAAATATTTATTTTAAAATAAAAACTAAGCTGGATGTATAATAGATATCCATGGATAGATTGTTAATAACCTTTAAAATAGATTAATATTCCATCTATCTATTTAGCCTATTAAACATTATAAATGAATTTAAATTAATCTAAAGATGAATGAATTGGATAAATTCATAACTATCTATCCATTTTATCACCTCTAGTTTAAAATAATGATTTCATTCTATTTAAAGTAAATTCTTTTCTATAAAACATATTAAAATAATTCATAATTCAATTTTGATATAGATTTTGACGATATCATAATAAATAAAATAATAATATAATTATAGTTATTGATAATATGTTTTATATCAATGGAAGAAATTTTAGTATCAAGTTAGTTTGATTTCAAAATATTTTATATAAAAATTATAATTTTTATTACTTAAATTCAAACATCTGTTTTACAAATATAATTTATTTGAAAATGGAATGAAGTTAAATTTATTTTAAACAACGAGATGGACCTAACTTGATAATATATACTCTAAAAATTTTTTGGGATGGGTCCAATTAAGATGCCTTCAAGAGCGCTTGCAGCTGACTCAACAAGCTGACAAAAAGGATTATATAGGCAACAATATGACTAGCAATTACAAGAGCCTTCGCACCAATATATAACGACAATCATCTACTAATTAAATTCCTCTTGATAAATCTCTCAAAAGTAGGGTTTACTACAGCTTTGACATTAACCTTTGTAGGAGATCCGTTAGTTAAGCTTATTTTATCTCACAATCTATTATATTCAATTTGTTGAATTTCACAAAATATATATTAAATAATAATTTGTGCATAATATATGTGCGCATCATTTTTTACCTTGTAACTTATATTCTATGGTAAGGATTCAAATGCAGCATACGCCACGGCTGCATCACACTGTAATTGTTGTTCCTTTATAAATTATAGATAGCGCGGTGAGTTTTAACCGCAACACCCCAATGTTCTGAACTATTGTGGTCACAACAATGATAATATAGGGCTTTTTTAATAAAAATAAAAGTTAAAAATTTTAATATTTCACTTACAAATACATTTTATTTAATATGATATAGTATTGTATTGAATTAAAAAATTTAAAATTAAATAATATTAATTAATAGTTATTTTATAATTTTTATTATATTTTTTACGGATAAAATAAAATTGCACATCTATAATATCCATACCCGTATTTTTACTTTGGCAATATTCTTAACTGAAAAGAAAAAAAAAAAAACATATAAGAACCCTAACCGCAATTTGGAATTTTGGTGCACTGGTCACCAGTACAACTAATACCGTACGTACGCACAAACAAGCACAGCTCGGCACAAATATGTCAAATACATCAAGGCTAGTGTTTAGTTCATAGCAACAATTTTAGCCAAGTTTGCAAGTGGATGAGCCAGGGCTATGATCATATGCTGACCTGACAATTATGTGTTGCTGCCTACTTCTGCATCCACGTAGGTCTAAGGCAAAATCCGCCTTCCATCCATCATGCACCGCCGCCAGAACCTCCTGTTCAAGAATTCCCGTACGTACTTGTCAAATATTCTCTTCAGAAATTGGTGCAATTCAGCCAGCAGAGGCAGTACATACAAAATACATTTCACCCGCCACCACGAGTGGGGAAGAAGAAGCGACCGAAAGCGAACGGATGACTCCCATGACAATCCCAAGCTGAGAAGCATAATTAGGGTACCTGAGCTTTGCCCTAAAGGCCAAGTGACAAATCACCATGCTTAAAACACAACTCATGAGAATAACTGAGTGTGTTTTCATTGAAAATGGCTTATTCTTGCCTGCAGTTTGGATTTGGAGAAAGCCAAGAGACGTTGGGACTGTATTTGCAAGAACTGTATGGCAGAGTATGAGGTTCATGATCTGCACAGTTGCACACACTGAGCACAGGTACAGTTGCATTGAATGGAAGCTGGTTATTGCGACCAATGAAGGATTGTAAGTGCTTTCGCATTGCATCAACTGCAGGATGATTGTGAACTATATATGCCTTGTTAAGATAATAAAATTAGTAAAATACTGAGATTTAAAATGCAGTTACTGTTATTATGTTGCGATGCAATGATAGAAAATTGAGAAAAATTATAGGACCGATAGAGTTGATGTGAGCAACTTAAAAATTAATACTTTGTAATGTCTCTGCAAGCTGACCAGAGGAAGGCATGTGAAAATTGAAAACCTAGCAAAATATACATGAATCTTTTGATTTTCTATTGAAAACCATATAATATCAATGATTCTGTATGTGTAGCTTAGTGACAGAAGTAAACACCAATTTTGCTGCCTATTTTTTGTGCATAAAATTAGTACTGAATTTCTTATATGTACAGACAAGATAAGTGACACGTGGCTTGTGGGTTAAAAGTTTCTTCCACTATCATTATTAAAATAATAACTTCGTTGACTCAGGTTGGACACAAAACAGGCGTAAAAGAATCAACAAGACAACAACTCATATAAGATAATTAACAGAAGCAAGATAGACTTTTGCAGCCAGTGAACTGCTCGGGTATTTAAGCTCTACTTTTTTCACCGTAGAATCTAATTAATTGGGAATATTATTTTACCCTTGATGCTTTATTTTCAAAATTAAAAAAAGTTATGTTTAATAAGTACAGTATTCCATGTGTTAAATTGTGAATATTATTATAATTATGTTGTGATTAGTTAAATCATAGATAAATAAAGAAAAATACAATTTTTGTAGTGGTAAATTACAAAGAAAAAAAAATGTGATCCTGAAACCTAATACAATAGATATATTACATACAATATTAGGATTACGAATTATAATTTTGAACTGGATGTATATTGATCAGAGGTTTTCCTAGTTATTTTATAAAAGTCGTACTTTCTTTTGAGAAAAAAACTTAGAAGATACCACAAATAAATGCTTTTGAGAACTTTCCTACCAAATTCTACATATGGTCGGTCTTATTTCTTCCTTTTGAAGATGATGAGAAAAACTACATGGAAACTGGAGAGAAATATCTAACAAATTGGGAGGTTGTTGAAATGATATAAAAAAAAATGGTTGCCCAAAAAGGCAAAAAATGAAAGCCAGAGCAAAATTAGAAAGAAATTTATAAATAAATATAAAAATTGAAAATACGAGTAATGAATATGAAAGAAGAGTTCTAGTCTTCTTCAGTAAAAGCAGAAGCCTCATGTTGTATGGTGTTTTAATTCATATATCTTCAAACTAATTCATTTATAGTTAAGTTTTTGTTTAAATTTGATTTTCTCATAAATACACAAGTTAATGGTGATAATTATTTTCATTTTTCTTGTAAAGTATCAGCATATTTAAGAAGTTCAAACCGTGTTGACGTCTACATGTTTGATGAATTGATGACGACAGACATATCTTAGGTGTCCTCTTTATCCTAACGTTATAAGGATTATGCAGAAGAACTCTGATCTATTATGATCATGAAAAGAAATTAATTGAAGGCTGGTTTGGCAGTCGAGAGTGCAAGATAATAAAATATTTAGAAGTTTTATGGGAGTTCTATTTGGAGTTTGGATTGATTTGAGGTATTAGTCAAAAAGAATCTAACCTTACCATCAGTGTAGCATATATCGGATTTTCAATTATGTTATGCAATTATATAATATTACTATTGCCGTAATCTTACAACTACAAAGTTTCTCCTAATATATAGTCATAAATGTCTCTTTTTTTTTTTTGTAATTATTGTAATCTAAATGCAATCATCGTTTTAAATTAGATATACAGCTGTAATAATAATTGTAATTATACTATTTTTCATTGCAGTTTGCAAGACAATCACTGTAACCATTGCAACTATAATTAAAAGTTTAGAACTATGATCCAAGGAAGAAATGCATTTTATCTATATATGATATAGTTTTAGTTTCAATTTATCTATATGTGGTTTAAAATATTATAGAGAGGTAACTCGTGATTTGTACCATTAACACTTTATCCACTTATATTAATTTTTTTAATTAAAATTTAATCAATTTTATCTTATACCAGTCATGTATTCCCTAATTAGATTAATTTGATCATAATTTCATCTTATTATTCCTAATTTCCTCTTCTGCCTAATTCTGAGATCCTAAAGAAATATTTGCCTTTCATTTTTACAAAAAATTTTCGATTTCCATTACCCAAAAAAAAAAAAATATTTGCTATTTCGGATGGATTTATCCATTGGAAATCTATTGTACTATAAGTCTTGTCAAAAATGGAAACAATTTTTTTAAAAAAATTTATATACTTCTTTTGATAGAATTTATTGTATGATAGATTTCTAATAGAAAAATCCATCAAAAAATTCAAAAATTATAGTTAATACAATCTCTTTTAGTCATTTTCCTTTCTTCTACTTCCTGCATTGCCCCAGCTCCTCTTTGCTTTCCTAACTTGATTCTTATACTTTAAAGGTGATTTTCACATATTTAAACTTATTAAAATTTTCTTACTTCTTTATTTTACATTTTTACCTACTGCTTTTTGTTAAATTATTACAATTTTCATGATTTAATTGACTTTTTTTTTTAATTTGACATCTGTAGTTTCAAACTTGAGTTTTCTATGAATCTACTTGGCTTTTTCTTGCTTAGATACTGATATTAGTATATATTTTTAATTATTAGTTGATTTAGGAATCATTTATATTTTAAATTAGATTGAGTAAGATTAAATAGTTAGATGATTTAAAAATTATATATTTTGAATTAAATTAAGTAGGATTAAGTAGTTATATGACATGCTTGATAGTGTTATTGATATTACATTATAAATTATGTATATTTGATGTTTTGCATTTGGTGAATGGAATTATTGAAATTGAAATTTATTGTTATTGGAAATATGAATATAGTTACTATTACAAAAATTTTATCAAAAATTCTTTTTAGGAGTTAAGATGAAATGTTGAAAGACTTTTCTATGATTTTTACATGTTTAAAAATATTTAGCAAAAAAGAGAAAATATGTATATAGATAATTAAAGACATGTATGAAGACTTAACATATTTAATGTAAACTTCAAAAAATAGAATATAAAAATTTTAGAACACTATAAGTGGATGTATAATAGACTTCTTCTAAGATATAGTGAATATATGACAGATTTTTTTTAATAAGGTAAAAGAATTTATCGATTTTGCAAAAATATATTTCTAATTATTAGTTCTTTAAATAAACAATTCCTAACATATTTACATTTGATCAAGAACCTTCTAGTAGGTACTCCTCCCTATTAATTTGAGGCATTCAAAATTTTGTTCCATCAATATTTTGTAATTAAATTAACCTAGAATTGATGAAAAAGGGGAATACTACTTTTTATCATTACAACATTTGAAAATTATGTTTTTCTACGGAGTCACTAAAATATGAAAATCATTATTATTAATATATAAACATTTTTCTTTATTTATGAATAAATTCTTTTATAACATAATTAAAAGATAAAACTATTATAATCTCCCTCAAACTTTAATGAAATTATGCATGCTTACCAACCATCAACTCCTCCACCTTCTCTTCATCCATATTGGTACCAATTAGCTGCCTCTTATGTCCACTTACCAGCAATCACTTACTTACATGTACACACCACCACCGTAGCAACCATTGCAGTCGATCAAACCATCAATTGAAGCATCATCATCACATACATCGACAGGTGAGAGATGGATAGTGCCACATTTTGTCAAAGGTACTGGATGGCCCACTAATTAACAGCAATAGCAAGATGCGACACAAGACCAGGAGATTGATGAGTTCCTCTCTAATCTTGAAATGCAATGATATTTTGATGCATTTTATTTGAATAATGTGTTTTATACATCATTTGATTTGAATGATATAATTTATGTATTATTTGACTAATTTTATATGTTTACTTGACTAATTTTTATTGTCAATTATATAATAATTTTTTGAAATTAGAATTAACAATAATAAAATCAATTTATGATTGAGTTTTGCGATTAAATAATCGATGGAGATTATTTTAAAGAAATTGTATACATTCCAACATAATCCCAATAAAATTTCCTATGGATAAACCAAAAAAAATTCATCCCCTCAAATTTTTTTCGGAAATTTATTTCTAACGATGGTTTACCCAGAGACTATTTTCTGTCAGAAATTGTAAGGTTTTTTTTTTCCCCTTTTTTTGTAGTATCTAGATTTAAGCAAAAGAGAAATTTGAGAACGATGAGGTATAATTAGGGTCAAATTAAGATTAATTAGAGGACATGTGATTGACTTATAATAAAATCTTAGATGAAAAATTAATATAGATAAACAAAATAATGATAATGTAAATTATAAGTTATCTCTTTTCAACATTTTAAATTATAAATAAATAAATTGAAACAACAGACATGTTACAAATAAATAAAGTAAAACTATGGTCAGTGTAAGTCATGCTGCATGGACTGAGGAAGGTGATGTTGGTGCTATTAGCAGGTTTACATTCAACTTAGATTATGAGTAAAAAGAATAAAATTAAAGAAAGAAACGTCTCAGCAAAGCAAGCAGCGATTCTGGCACTAAGGAATACAGTATCACGGTGAACTCGAAAGAGGTACGCTGATCAAACTTTTTGTTTCCGAGAGATATTGTTCAGTTGGATAAATGCATAGGCAGATGTGTATCCATTGGCAGAAAGAGGACAAATTGCTTGCTTTTGTAACTGAATCTTGTACGTAGGGATCGCAGAAGAAAAAAAAAACAGTTTTTATCCTTTATTTGAAACAATGAAAAAATAGAATTGAATTTATTTAAAAATAAACTCAATATTGATAAATTTTTCGCTAATGATGGCGGGGTGGACACTATCCTAGTGTTCCCTAAACCAACAGAAATTGCGTAGCTCAGTTTATAGAAGTTTTACTAAACCAGGGATAGAAAGGGTTAGAATTTTAATATAGATTAACTTAAGTCTAACTATGGATGTGAATTATTAAATTTTGTTAAGCTCAATTGGTGGTTTTATTATGACATTTAGATATGTGTAGATTCTTGATTTTGTGAGTTTTGTTCTTAAGTTTTTTGTGACAGACTGTTAATCTAATTTAATGTATTAAGTAAGGGTTCAAAATCTCACTTTATATATATTTATATGATTGTTCCGTTCAAATTACAGGAATTTATAATGCATGAGAAGATAATATTTGTGTGTTTTATTTTTCTGCCTTTTATCTCTTTTTCTTTATTTTCTTTATTTTAATTTCTTTCAAGAAATTTATGCGAATGATATTCATATTCAAGTATATTATTCATTTATACGTTTATTGATAATTAAAAATTATTCATAAATATATATGTCATAAATTATAATTAGATTTATATTTTATTTATCACTAAGTTATACAAATTTCAACGTATTTATGTTGGAGCAATTAATGGCGAAGACGTTTCCTTTTTTTTTACACCTTTCTTTTTTTGGCAAACTTTTAAATATTTATTTCAGAAATTTACTATTAATTTCTATGCAATTTGTAAGAGTGTTTCGTGTTGATTCTGTATGTGAGATATTAATTATACTTAAAATGATTAAAGATAGTGGAGGTTTTGCAGAACGAATTATTTTCTCCTCTCTGTAACGTTATCATTCAAATTAGAAGTTATGAAGACAGACTAAGGGAAGAAAAGTTATCAAGCCCACAGTGGTAGTGGTGTCGTCGAACTCATTACTGTTTTTGGAATTATTCCCACTTCAATCTCTTGAATTCAAATTTAGGATATATATATATATATATATATATATATATATAATGGTATATCATTCCTATTATTATCAAAAGAAAAGTAACAAAAAAATATATTAAGAAACTTCTCTGGTAAGGGTCTATTTACTCGAAGGAAAATACATTTTTGAAAATGATTTTTTAAACTTTTTTATGTTTTGAACATGTAAGAAAATTTATCGATAAAAAATAAACTTTGTTTAACAAAAAATAATATTATATTTGGAAGAAAATAACTTCTTATTATAAAATGAAATTTCATGCAAAGAAAAAATAGAATGTAAAGACACTGAAGAGAAATAATATATAGAGAAGAAAGATATTTTTTATTCAATTACTTCATAGAAACTTCTATTTATAGGCATACAATCATAAATATAGATAATCTAAAAATCAAAAAGAATAAATAAGATTCAATGGTCTTGAAGGAGATTCAATGGCTTTAGGGGTTTGAAAATAAATAGATATTCATAATAATAAATGAATTTATAACA
>JANHAO010014582.1:0-15239 GCA_026873985.1 Saraca asoca
TTGGCATATGTCTTTGTCCATTGCTTCGAGGGCAAAGTTCCTCGGTAGCTCCTTGCTGCCTTGCGAGAACTGGTCTTCGTTCCCTCGGGGGCTCATTCTCGCGAGGTCCGTTTTTAGTGTATAACAATTGTACTAATAGAAGATGACATGAAAAATAAAATGTTACTTCAAGTTTAAAAGACAAAAATGAAAATGATGTTTAATAAACTGAAACTGAAAATTTCTCATGCCGTAAAAGAATGACAAATATTTTTGAATAAAATCTAAAACTGATAAGTCTACACGAAAGGTCATACTGATTATGTTTGTAAGTTTGAATATCCCAATCAAGAATATATGTTTTTCTTTTCAATTTTTTCCACACGGTGGTGAGAATCAATGGCCATCAAAAGTATTGCCTGAAAGCTATGTTGCTTGCATGTGTGGAGAAATTTAGTACTCCTTTAACACACACTTGATCAAGATCCTTTCTCTTGTGTGTGGTATCTCTTAGTAATATATATTTACCATAAAGAAAAGTTCTTGGTCGTATCTTAATATTAATTACAAGCTATCAAATATAAACGATTGTTTTGGCATGTATTCACTTCGATAATAAGAGAGATTTGTTAGAATTTTCTATATTAGATTATGATAATTCGAACTATTTGTTCAACTAGATAATTAAATCTCAATACTATGTAATTGGGTCTTAAGTGACACTTAGACCAATTGCGAATATCAAAGGTGCGAGCCTTATAAGTGCACTTACAATGACGGATTAGTTGGTTTAATAGAGTTGCAATAAGATAGGTCCCTACTCAAATCCTAATTAATGTTGTTGCCACTCATTGAGGATACAAAATAATTTTGATCTCCCTTTCTTTGCTAGGATTTGTGATGAGTGAACCTAAATTAGAGTTTTTGTTCCTAGATTCTCAATCAATATTAGATATGTATAGTGTTTGTTAATTTTTAATAACTTTTTAACACAGATTTTATGCTATGTAACATGATGTTAAAGATCAAGTCATTGGCTATTTCCTTCTTACAATTTCAATTGGTATCAAAGTCAAATTTTCATGCATGATTCTTTTTGGAAATTTTATGCATTTGAATTGTTGATGAATTCACAATTCATAATGAGAAATATTACAGGTTTTATAAGAATATTTTTTCTATTTTTGGGTCAATATTTTTTTGCATGATTTAATCACAAATTTTGTCAAATTTGATATAAAATCATGAATTAGGCTAATTTAAGTTTTCTGAAAAATTGAACTCTCAAACTTCAACTATTTGAAGCAAAATTATTCAAATTAATTTGTAATTTCATCTAAAAAGAGTGTAACATGCAAACGCATGAAATAATTTGAACGGAACTTATCAATAAATAATATTTTGAGTGAAATTTTGAACTCTACTAGGGTTTGTGCATTTTTCATTAAAATTCAGCTTAATTCTTGTAGTTTTGCTCAAATTGATTAGGGATTTTATATTAAAATGATAAAATAAACTAAACCTCTAAATGAATGTGATGCCCAAACACTTTTGAGAAAACTATTGTAAATATATATATTTGGAATTTGGAAAAAAATTGAAAATTTGTTAGTTTAATTAAATTTTAGAGTTTATAGTAATACAATTAAATTCTATTTTTAATATAGTAGGTAATTGTCATGAATTGATTATGTTTTAGTCTCCATTATTATAACCATCCTTAAAGCTATGTCTAATCACTTTATAATGTGACTTCAAAAAAAAAAAAAAAAAACTCTTGTACATGAATTCTTTTGTGTATTACAAGTTTTAAATATAAAAATGCTCCTAGTTCTATTTATTTTAGTCTTAATTACTTCTAAGTCTTTTGTTTTATTTCAATGCACTTTTCAAGCCCTAAGCTTGTATTCTTTTTCCGTAAAACCAGAGAACTGAAGCTGTCCTCTCCCTCTTCTCATGGTTAAAATGCAACCCCACCCAACCGAGAAGCTCATTGTTCGCCGTGTCAGCCACTATTGCTTCACCCTATGTAGTGTCAATGTAATTGTTACATCCTGTGAAACCCCATCGGCTACACAGGCTCTCATCCCTATTCGAGCTCTTTGGGACAACCATAACTCCAGCATGATTGGAACTATGCGAATGCTTCCTAACTATAATTTGCATCCGTTATTCACCCACCAGTCATATTGGAGCCTGTACCTTGATAATTGATCAAAGATTGAAGGAGGTATATTTATGGCATTTCTTCTTTCTCCCTATAATTCTTTAAATCCTAGCCCTCATTGTCGCTTCACCATGACCAAGCACATGTCAAACCTTAATTCTTGATAAGTGATTGGTGTAGAAAGTCACCTATAAGTAACTCCTTACAAGCCTAACCAAGCAATAAAACCCTTGATGCTACACACTTATGTGGAAAGTGATTCAATAAATGAAAAACAAATGCAAAACAAGATGGTGAATCAAAACACTAACACATTTATCAAACTACTTAATCATATTTCTACCAAAAATCTGGCAAAATTTGCCTTACTTTTTGGACCCTGGGCACAAGGCCAGTACAATAGTTGAGGACTACAAGCCCTACTCAAGACCTGTACAACCAACATAATGCAACACAAGCCCAAATACCACAATGTACACCATTTACTAGGCTACAATCATTTATATACATGGAATGACTCAACCTAACTAACTGCCAAAACATTACCAACAATATGTATTCATGCTTTACAAAAGAAATTTACCTAGTTAAGGAGCAGACTTAGGTCCGAATGGATAGAGATGAGTAGCGGGAATGGTCACAAGCTCCAAAAACATAAAAAAAGTGAGTAAGTTTCTTAGAAACCTTGCAAATGAATAATTCACTAGGAAAATAATGGTTAGTCATGAATCATATTCAAATGCAATCCAATATAACATATATATATATATATACACACACATGTCAGTTTGTAAAATATCTTGCAAATTGAAAGTTGCAGATTATTGAGGAAGCCAAAGTCAATAAATATATAAATATATATATATATATCAAACATCAAGTTCAAATGAGGTGCAAGGATTAGATCTAATAAGAATAAATTCCCATGCTTTTTTGCTTTCTTAAACAAGTAAAATAAGAAGCAAATCATAGAATTTTAGATAATATTCATCATAATGTAAAATGAACAAAAATACGTGAATCTTTCTTATTCTCACAAACAAGCAAGTATCAAGACATTTCAAAATTTCTATATATAGTTGAAATCCAATGGCTAATTCCTAAAGGCAACCTTGCCTAAGAGAAATTAGTCATCATCATTTGTCTTATTCTTCTAATAGATATTCTTCCTTTATTCCTTCAATAGATTCAATTCTATTTATAAGTGCACTTAGGGGGTTTTCTAAAATAATTTTCAAAGGATACAAATTTCAATTTCTTTTTCAAGAAAGCTGAATACTAAGATTTTTTGTATAATAAAGTTCTTTCATAGGCAGTAAAGATCAATTTCTTTGCAAATCACATATCTCATACTTAACAATCAATCACATGTCTAATTAGCATTTTGTCAAACTTTAAAATTTCACTTTCAATAGTTCACAATCTTCATATATAGCACATATGGAACAATGTTCCAATTTCATGCTCTTTTACAATATGCTTCAATTACAAGTTCACTTCTAATAAAGGTAAAAGTTTATTTCTAATTAATTTGAAATTACTAGATTGCACGATTAGATTCCAAAGTTTAAAAAAAGATAACCAAAATCATGCTACATTTGTATTTTACTTTCCAATGTAAGTAATTATGAAAGCTTAAGTTTCTAGAAAACATAGCATATTATAGTTTCCCAATTTAAAAGAGGAAATAAAATCTTTTGAACAATAACCAAGAAAAAAGGAGTAAATTATCCACTCACCTTATAATAGTAAGTAATTTTAATTTATCTCTTAACTCTTAAAGTTTTCCCAAAGTGGTTGTTGTATGAGAAGTTCGATCCTAAATGAACCCTTGAGCAGCTCGAAAATAGTGAAGGATCCAGCCCAAGGAAATGATCAGATCACCATGACCTCAGGTCACTTCACGAAGTGATCCCTGCAGCTCGAGCTTGCGGGTTGCTAAATGAGCTCGACCTTAGCTTCATTACTCACAAACAAGCTAGCGACCTGACTAATGAAGCATAAACTATGACCTAAGGACCCGATAGAAGATTAAGTCGTGTCTCACCCCAACGGATACATGGGGTCCCGCCTACAATAGCCAAAAGAAGAGATTTAGTCTATATATTTTATCTTGTATAATAAATGCTGATGTAATAGATTTACTGCATATGTAATTACCATTGTAACATCCTTTTCTCTATAAATATGAGGGAGGAGCCCCGCTGATAGGAGAAAGATCTTTATGCCAAAGCTCTGCTAAAACGGAGATAATACACCATAAAAATATTGTCTGAATAACACACTGCCATGGATGTAGGGTCTAGTGCTATCTGGATTTAGTCAAACCACGTTAAACCAGTGCCTCCTTCTTCCCTGCACTTCCCTTCATTTCTGTTTGTTTTGCTACTCTGTTCTATCCTAACCAGTTGTAGGCTAGAGATCCCGTAAGAATCCCCCGGTTGGCCGTAGTTTGAAGCATTACCAAAATTTGATGTCAACATTATGGCACCGTCGATGGGATCTCACTTATTCTAGTTCATTTTCGCTACAATGGCCAAGGGAAGAGTCACCAGGGCCTCGAATGCAGAAAACCATCCTTTTGATGGTCATGTTTTGACAATAAACTTGTCTACTGTTCCTATTGCCAGAGCAACTGCTGGCATCCTTCCAACTAATTTGGCACAACTGGTTCTCACCGCTAATGGTGATGACGGACCACAGACCTGACTTTGATGTCAGTAAAAACTTAAGCACATGATAAGAGAGCTGGCCAAAAAAGTCACACTATTGGTATAGACGCAAGTCGAGAATGTACAAGTGTGAATTGAAACCGCCGTACTTGAGGTTGAACATTCTGGTTAGGCCAACCTGGAGCAGACTTCCTATCCCCATTCACATGGTCAGAATGGTGAGCCAAACCACCCAGTCTTTAGCCAAAGATTGGGGGGGCTTGGATCTTTTAGTGGAAGACCTCCTTCAGAGGGTCAGGCATCTGGAGGAGCATCCTCAGAGTCAAAATGACCAAGGTTGCTTTGGGGAGTAAATCCCTTTCTTTAGAGAGATTATGGAGGAACCCCTTCCATGCAAGCTAATTGTTCCAGCCATTCCGTTGTATGATGGAGACAGTGACCCGCATAACCATCTGAACTTGTTCAATATCTAGATGGATCTACAAGCTTATGACCCGTTAATTAGATGTCGTGTCTTCCCTGCTAGTTTGAGTAAAGTTCCTCGAATATGGTTTAGGAGCCTCCCAGCTCACAATGTAAGTAATTGGGAAGACTGTCAAGAAAGGTTCATTAATCAATATCGAGCGTTGCGGAAGTAACTCACACCCCCATGTCACCTCGCTATTATCTTTCAAGGCAAGCAAGAAGCACTGAAAGACTACATTGTTCACTTCAGGTGCGAATTCAATAATGTTGAGAGGCCATCGAATAAGGTTATTCTGACTGTCGTCTCGGCGGGACTACGCAGGGATAGAAAACTATTCAAGAGTCTATACAAATCCCCAGTCAACAACCTGGGTGAATTTTATGAACAGGCCGTGAAACAAATCAGGTGGGATGAGACTTTCGGCTTGTAGAAAATTGAAATGAGTAGCTCAGTTTAGAGCAAGAAAAGAAGTAGTCACGAGAGTGGAAATGACAAACCCGAGTGTCAGCTGACTAAGAAAAGCAAAGATGAATGACCCCTATTCCAAACTTACCACAGCACCTACAGCATCTTGTCAGACACCCAGGATAAGATCTTCGCCATGGAAAGGGACAAAGAGGACCTTGAAAAGCCTCTATGCTTGAAGACTCCTGGTAAGTCCAGACTCAAATCAGGAAAATTCTATGCATATCACAATGAGTTCGGGCACATCACTTCAGAATGCTGGACATTACAAGACGCTACTAAGGATCTCATCAAAAGAGGTCATTTGCATGGCTACATTGTGTAGCCTTCTAGGCAACAATATAGAGCATCCCAGTAGGGCATCGAGCAAGAGCAATCCCCCACTATCAGGATGATCTTTTGAACTCTTGTGCCTATTTGTAAATTGTATAAATATTTTGAATACAGTTATTGATATTAAGTTTTCTTCTATCATGCTAGCAACATCCACAGTCTGCAATGCAGTCAACATACTGTAAACCTTATGAAAGGCTTCACACTCTAATCCCTGGCTCAGTTGAAACCCCCCCGGAGCTCAATCCGAAGAAGAATTGACGAATACTTACCAGTTAAGCTACAGGCTCACTGAGGTGTAGAGAACTAAAAAACACTCACTATTGCCAGTTGAGCTGTGGGCTCGCTGAGGTGTGGAGATACTAAAAAAAAACACTCATTTATTTAGGCACAAGATTGCCCTGGTCACGAGATCGGCCACCCTCTTTGGGCATAAGATCGCATCGACCACAAGATCAGTCACTTTTTATTTGGGCAGAAGATCGACCACTCTCTTTGGGCACAAGATCACCCTAACCACAAGATAAGTCACCTTCTATTTGGCCATGAGATCTGCCTAAGCATAAGATCGCTCACTTATCAATTTTGCAACTCTCATGCGAACTCAATTAAGTCGCAGCTCTCATGCACACTTATCTATTCGGCCACAAGAACCACCTGAACACACGATTGCTCACTTATCAATTTCACAGCTCTCATACAAACTCAATTAAGTCACAGCTCTCATGCGTACTTATATATTTGGCCACAAGATCGGTCCAAGCACAAGATCGCTCATTTATTAGTTTCATAACTTTCATGCAAATTTATTAACTTACCTATTCATTTGGCCAATGGATCGGCCTGAGCACAAGATCGCTTACAACTCATACCATTTTTTTCGTAGGTCGCTCAGATGATTCAGACTAGAACATTTGCCAAAGAATTTAGGACCATTCCCCTAACCATTATCAATAATGGCTTTGAAAAAGGCTAAGTTTACTCGACAATAGCTACCAGACACATATCATGGAGACGTGGTCTAGTGTAGATAGAATGATAGTCTTGGGGAAAGACTTTGACTAATGAAGAATTAAAAAGTCTCAACTTCCAGCTCACTTGGTGAGTTGGGAGTTGTGATGCTAATGTTGTATGAAAAGTTTGGTCCTGAATGGACCCTCGAGCAGCTCAAAAATAGTGAAGGAACTAGCCCGAGGAAATGATTAGATCGCCACAATCTCAGGTCGCTTGGTAAAGTGATCCTTGTATCTCGAGCTCGCAGGTTGTTAAGCGAGCTTGACCTTAACTTTGTTACTCACAAACGAGCTAGCAACCTGGCTAATGAAGCATAACCTATGACCTAAGGACCCGATAAGAGATTAACTCATGTCTTGCCCCAACGGATACATGGGGTCTTGCCTGTAGAACACAGCCTATAGCAGCCAAAAGTAGAGATTTAGTCTATATATTCTATCTTGTACAATAAATGCTAATATAATAAATTTACTGCATATGTAATTACCATTGTAACCTCCTTTCCTCTATAAATATGAGGGAGGAGCTCCACTAATAGGAGAGAGATCTCTATGCCAAAGCTCTGCTAAAATGGAGATAATACACTGCAAAAATACTATCTTAATAACACACTACTGTGGACGTAGGGTCTAGCACTGTCTGGATTTGGCCAAATCACATTAAACCGGTGCCTCCTTCTTCCCTTCATTTCTATTTGTTTTGCTGCTCTGTTCTATCCGAACCGATTATAGGCCAGAAATCCCCATAACAATCCCCCCGTTGGCTAGAGTTTGGAGCATTACCAAATTCGAAGTCAACAGTGGCCTTATCCAATAAATTTCATCATCCCTAATAACCATTAGCAATAAAATATTTATTATAAATACTTTCTAAACCATAAGAAGCATATCGGGATAAAGGAAGTAGTAGCTCAACAAAGAAAAATAAACAATGGCTGGAAAGGAAGATCGCTCATTGAGAAAGAAAAGAAGAAGCAAGCCTTAGCAGAGCACTTCAAGGGAGAGAGAAGGGGAGAGAGAGAATGAAAGAGAGCAAGTCTAGTGCATCGCCAAAAAGAAAAAGGAAAAGAGAGAAAAGAAAAGAAAAAGGGGAAATTATCTTTTAACCACAAAACAAATTTTTAACACTTTCTATAATATATTTATTTACAATATTACTCATCAGTTAAAATATAAGTTTGAGTATAAATCATGTAAATTTAATTCCCATCACATATAACACACAATTTTTCATATACACTTGCTAGCTTATTTTATTTACTATTTTTATTATTATATATTATTATTTTTTCTAATAGGGGTCACACTACACCACCGTACGACAATGGAAGTCACAATGAAACTAATGATCTATAGTGACTAAATCTTGCAACTAGCAAATAGTAAAGGTCATCATCACTCCCACCACCTAGCAGCTCAAACGGAGCTGGCCAAACGCCTTCCAAAGCTATAAAGGTTACTCCGACTCTCAACTTGATATTTATGTGAAATGCCCTTATTCATTTCAAGACAACACTTCAAACCCTAGCTTCCAATTTGATGTAAATTGAGATAAATAAGCTTAGGCAATAAATTGAGTAGACTTACTATGACTTCAGAAAAAAATATATGCCAATTTCAATTCAATTTAAGAACTCTAGATTAAAACCCCTTTCCCAAGATTGGGTGGCCTAGCACTTCTTGAATCTACATGGGCTTGTCTGTCTTCTTAGAAGGATTGACCCATCTTGAAGAATATGTTGAGGTGAGTAAGTTACTCACTACCTTACAATTTGTTTATGTACTATTTCTTTTATTAAGGCTCAGTGTAAACATAGAATTCCATTATTTTGCGGGCTTGAGATAAGAGGATTGGAATTAGTGAACTTTTTGGAATCGTGCATGTGAAGGAAATGAAATTTATTCATTGTTAGGGGCAATTGAATCTATATTAGTGGTTGCCTTAGGTAAATTTAGGAATCGTGAATATGTAATTTTTATGAATAGAATTAATTACTCAAATTTTAGATTAAGCTTAAGGTTTATAATTTGTCCAAATTTCCTTATGAAGTTGCTGGAGCACGTTAGGATCATGTTTCTTGAGTTATAAATTGTGATTGAGACTTATAAGTGTAGGATGTTGAAGCCAAGTAAATACTATAATTACACTTATAGATATATGATAGATTTGGCTTATGAATGAAGAATTAGTATTGATATTGTTTATAGGATTTTAGAAAATATCAATATCCAAACACCTCTATTAGGTATTGTTTTGATGAGAGTAAGCCTAGAATTGAATTACTAATATCTCATGAGTTTTAATAAGTGAAAATAGATAAGTGAAAAGATAGCCCACTCCCTACTCATTTATGTGATGCATTAATTTAAGATAAATGGATGCATATTGGAACTTACATCAAATTACGGTTTAATGTTAGTGAGATTGAATCAATGGTTTTTATTGAAATTATGTTTCATGACTAGAGAGATATGTGATTGAAATTATAAACATGTGCAGCCCTTTAGCTTAGGGAATTGGGTTAGACCAATCTTAAGTGTTCTACCTCATCCCTTGGTATATAGTTTTATGTGTAATTTTTAAGAAATTACCATCAATTATAAATTGTTGTTGCTAGTTAATATTTGTTGGAAGTACTATAAATTTGATGGAAATTGTCTTCAATTTGGAGAGGGGACTATAAACATTCTTCATTTGAATTTTTCATATTGTGTTGCAATGTTTATTTGAACATGTATGAATAAATGGTGATAGTATATAGGTTTTAATTAAAGTGCCTCTTGAAATATGGTGTGTGAATTGAGTGGATAATTCACCCTTTTTTAAAAAAAATTTTGTAAATTACAAAAGCATGATTTTTAGATAATTGAGTTTGAACTTATATTATATGGAAATTTTAAAACTAGATGAATTCCTATGAATGTTTTATACTTTAAATTTTATGATTTAGATATGATAAATTACATCAGTATGATTTTGGTATTGAAAGCTTAATCTTGTGAGACTAGCACTATTGGATTATTTGCAAGCTGATTTGTTTCATATGTTTTTATCTGAATTACTTCAAACCTTATGAAAATGTGATTGAAATGACAAATGATGAATTGTTATGTTGGTATTGACTAAATTGCAAATGAATTTTGTTTAAAGAAAGGACATCTCCTTTTTGGCTTTATGTTGTATTCTTTTTCTTGAATGCTTGAGGAATTCCTTAGAAAACTCCCAAGTAAACTTATTAATTGAATTGAATTGAGAAATGAAACTAATAAAGGGATAAGGGAGAATAACCATTGGAGGGTAGGTGAATGATGATGACTAAATAGTATTAGGTAAGGTTGTTTATAGGAACTCACCATTGGAATCCTAACTATATATTGAGATCTTGCATTTTCATGAAACATTTAAATTTTTGAAGTATGAAATATTTTATCTATTTTTTGTCTTAATGAGTATATCTAAAATCACATGTCATATTTCTTATTTTATATATTTGGGAAAACTTTAAAAAGTGGAAGCATATTATTATTATTATTATTTTAGTTTCATCTCCCACATTAGATTCAAACTTTCTTTTTGTTAATTGAAATTGACTTTCTTAATTGTTAGAATGGTATCCTTATATTTGATGACTTGCAGATTTTGAGTTCTAATGGTTTTAAGACTTAAATTTTCAATTTGCAAGATTTTTCATAAATGACTATGTATATATGTTTATATTGGATTTCATTTTAACATAATTGTAATTAACCATCAATTCCTAGTGAATTATTCACTCACTGAGTTTTTAAGAAACTCATTCCAATTTTTTTAATTATTTTTGAGAGCTTGAGACTATCCTTGCTATCCCCCATTATCCACTCAGATTTGAGCCTGCTCCTTGACTGGATAGGCCACCTTTGTGAAGTATGGAGGCATTTTATTGGAGGTATTTAGGTAGTGAGATAGGTTGAGTCTTCCCATATGTATATGTGGTTGTTTGTCCATGGGAATATGCTTATTGATGTGTCTGGGCATTGCAATGCATTTTGATTGTTTATATAAGTCTTGAGTAAGGTGTGTGACCCTTAGTTGTTGTACTGGCCTATGGCCCAAGGTTTGAAAAATAGAGGAAACTCTACTAGATTTTTAGTTAGAAACATGAACAAGCATTTCAATAAATGTGTCAAGGCTTTTCAGACTTGTCCATCTTATCTTGCATAATTTACAATCATCAAATCACTTGCCATATAAGAAAATGTGTAGCATCCAGAGTCTTACTGTGTGGTTCAGGATTGTAGGAAACCGCCCTTAGGTAACTTTCTACTTTAGTCACGTGCCTAAAAATTGAGGCATGACAAAGTTGGTATCAGAGCATAGTCTAGAATCTAGGTTCATGGATTAGAAGTCTTCAACTGCCAAAATAGGGTAGACACACTGAGTTCATATTAGTGTGCCTGAGAACACAAAGTGTAAGCAATGATATGTCGAAGCCTACTCTAAGATATGTCTTAAATCTCCATAATCCTTAAGCTATATGTTAATGAGTATATTCTTTGTCTAAATATACCCATAACTTTACCCATAGAAACTATGTTATTGAGGAGCTAATCTTGGCTTTCCTTGAGGATGTTTTAATACATAAGCATTTGATGGGATTTCATATGGACTGTCATTTTTATTAGTCATTGAAAGGTTTGTCATGCAAATTGTTTCTTCATTAAATTACTTTGGTATGCTCCTATGCATTTATATTCCATGAGTATATTTTCAATCTAGCATGGTAATTTTAACTTTTTTGTTGCCCTTCTTTAATTATAGACCAATATTTGATTTCTTTATCTTTAACCTATAAATAATAATAATCATTTACCCTTTTAATTGTTACTAAGAAGATAGCTGTAACTGCTCTTTTTTGCTACCTAAAAGATAAATTGTGTGTGGATGCATAAATGCATAGGCTTATCAATACGATGTAAGTGATAGTTGTATGATTATTAAAGCTATATAAGCTTGTGCATGTTGTAATTATTGTGAGGGTATTTTGTCCTTGCTAAGATTTTAGCATCTCAGCTGGCCAATGAATGATAATAGTTAAGGACTTTATTAGTTTTAAGTTTAATTTCTGACTTATACAATTAAGGGGGAATTCAGTTAAAATTAAATTAGATGAAGAGTAGTGTTGGTTGACTATAATGTTGCTAACTTACTGATAGATGACTGGGGATAGTGGATTGTGTAATTTCATGCAAGCTATATAACACTAGATAGAGTATATTATTTAATTCACTTGTCTCATAATGAGAATCCATTTTATATTGGATGTTATTGTATTTAATATGCTATTGAGTGACCCCAATATGCTTGAATTGATTGATGCATGACTATCGACTAGGTTAAACACTCTAGTTGAAATGATAAAAATTCTAGTTTAATGATTAGAAACACTGCTTTTTGGTTCTTGGTTTAAGTTCAAATTCAGGGATTTATAAAGTTATCTATTTGGGTTGCCTAGTAAGAACTATGCAAACTATAATTATAACCATAGTTTTATTACTTCTAAATCAATTACAAGTACAAGTTACTGATTGCTTATGGCTAGATAGGATCAGGACTTGTTTAATGAATTGTTTATTTATAGAAGGAAGTGTTTCTTAAGTGGCTCAGGCTAGCTACTCTTAAGGATGGTTTTCCTCTGGAGATAAATAAATAAAGCCATAATCCTAATTTCCACCATTTCAAAACTTTCAACTCATTGTTTCTTTTCTTGGCCTAATTAGAATCTTGAGTTTCAGCCCACTTACCCAATTACTGATCTCAAGACATTCATCGCAAATCATTCAAGAACAATATTTGATGATGGTCAACCTTATCTTCACCTTACGAATGATTACCATACATTGGAATTCCTAAGCTGAAACCATGATTGAATTTGAGTTGAAATTTTCATGTGATTTGTCAAAAAGCAAGATGGCAGAGTAATATCTGTCTTTGTGTGTATTTTGCATTTATGTGATTTCCTATCTTAGGCTTGAATTATCAACATATTTCCCTTTCAATTAATTGATTGATTCAAAAAAAATTTGTTTTTAGAAGTAGTTTACGTGAGTGCTTTTTTGTCAGAGATAACAAATCTATGCATAAGGTATCCCATATGTTGCTAACTTCTATTGCCTCTTCCACCAAGATGTAGTAGAATTCTAGGACGAATTCTTTTAAGGGAGGAGATTTTGTAATGCCTACACACTTTTGACAAAACTCTTGTAAATATATATATTTGGAATTTGGAAAAAAATTGAAATTTTGTTGGTTTAATTAAATTTTAGAGTTTATAGTAATACAATTAAATTTTAATATAGTAGATAATTGTCGTGAACTAATTAAGTTTTAGTATTCATCATTATAACCATCCTTAAAGCTAAGTCTAATCACTTTAATTAAAGTCCATGGCATCATTATGTGTTACATTGACTAAAAAAAAATCTTGTATATGAATTCTTTTGTGTATTGCAAGTTTTAAATATAAAAATGCTCCTAATTCTATTTATTCTTTATTCTTCTATTAATTATTTTTAAGTATTATATTTTATTTCAATGTACTTTTCTTAAAAGCCTTAAGCTTGTATTTTTTCCCCAAAACTAGAGAACTAAAGTTATCCTCCCCCTTTGCTTATGGTTGAAATGGAACCCTACCTAACCAAAGAGCTTGTCGTTTGTTGTGTTAGCCATTGCTGCTTCACTATTTGCAATACTGGCGTATCTTTTTTAGTAGTTGCTACATTATGTGAAATCCAATCAACTAAGCAAGCTCCATCCCTATTCAGGCTCTTCAAGACAACAAGGGTTAGGTGTAGCTCCAACATGATTGGAGCTATGTGAATGTTTCCTAGGTGTAGGTTGCATCTACTATCCACCCACCAATCATATTGAAGCCCACACCTTTATACTTGATCAAAGATTGAAGGCATTATTTTTATGACATTTTTTCTTTCTCCTTATAATTCCTCAAAACCCAATTCCAATTGTTGTTTCACCATGACTAGCCACATCACCGTATGCCAAAGGTAGTCGTGATAGAACCAATGGTTTGTAGCAACTAGATCTTGTGACCAACGAATTGTAAAGGTCATCATCGCTAAAACTACTTTTCTTAGCGTCATCTTGCCCACCACCTAGCTGCTCAAATAAAGCTAGCCAAACACCTCCCAAAGCTGGGTAAGGTTACTCCAAATTTCAATTTGATATTTATGTGGAATTCCTTTAATCATTAAAAGACAACACTTCAAACCCTAACTTCCAATTTGATGTAAATTGAGATAATTAGGCTTAAGTAGCAAATTGATTGGGCTTTCTATGACTATAGAAGAAAAAAAAAGTGTGTAATTTTAATTCAATCTAAGAACTCTAAATTAAACCCCTTTCCCAAGATTAGGTGGCCTACCACTTATTGAATCTACTTGTGGCTTGATTGTCTTCTTGGAAGAATTGACCTATCTTGATGAATATATTAAGGTGAGTGAATAATTCACTACCTTATAATTTATTTGTGTACTATTTCTTTTGTTATGGCTTAGAGTTAACACAGAATTCTATCATTTTGCAAGCTTGAAATAAAGGAAATGAAATTTATTCATTGTTGGGGGCAATTGAATCTATACTACTTGGGGAAATTTAGGAATCTTGAAAATGTGATTTTTATGAATAATAGAATTGATTACTCAAATTTTGGATTAAGCTTATGGTTTATAATTTGTCCAAATTTTCAAGTGAAGTTGCTTGAGCATGTTGGGATCATGTTTCACGAGTTATAAATTATGATTGAGACTTATAAGTATAGGATGTTGAAGCCAAGTAAATACTATAATTATGCTTATAGATATATGACTAATTTGGCTTATGAATATGAAATTGGTATTGATATTGTTTATGAGATTTAAGAAAATATCAATCTATGAACAACTCCATTAGGTATTGTTTTGGTGAGAGTAAGACTAGAATTGAATTAGTACTATCTCATGAGTTTTAGTTAGTGGAAATAGATAAGTGAAGATATAGCCCACTCCCTACTCACTTATATGACGTGTTAATTTGAGATAAATGGATGCATGTTGGAACTTACACCACATTATGGTTTAATGTTAGTGAGGTTGAATCAATGGTTCTTATT
>JANHAO010014583.1:0-15243 GCA_026873985.1 Saraca asoca
AAGAATTATTGTTCTTGAAGAAATGTTGTTGTATTCCTCTAGTTTTAGCTAGAGAGATTGTATCCAAAACTGATTATAGTGGAGTAATTTGGCTGGACTACAGTCCCGTGGTTTTTACTCTCTTTTGAGGGATTTTCCACGTTAAAATTTTGGTGTCTCTTTTTCTAGTATTTTCAGTAATTTATTTTTGCATTTGATGTTTGGTTTTGTGTTGTTGGTTGGATATTGGTTTCTGGTTTGATTCACACAAAAGACAGGAGTTGTGTGGGATTGATTTTATTGTTTCTGTTATGCCTGTTTATTCCAAACACTCTTAACACTATTCATACTGACTTTTACATGCATTTCCCTCAGACCAAGGGATTTACATTACTGGGTAATTCCAACCCATAGCATTTTAGAATTTTCAAATCCTACTGCCCATTTTCATGGCAATTTCATGTCATATTTTCCATTCTCATGGTTCATCCATTGTGGTTGTCTACAACTTCCAAATAGTAAAAACGGATCAAACTGTTACAAGGTATCACACCCCAAAATAGGAAACGTGATTAGCCTAGAACGTCGTTGATGATTTCTTAAAAGTCTTTCCATTATTATGGGCTTACTTGACTTAGGTTAAAATAATAAGAACAAGATCTATTTAAAAAATTTAAAGAAAACACATTGGAATTTTCTATAGAATGCGAATAATTTTGTATATAATTCAAAAGGCTTTCTATAAAAATTTTGATAAATTATCCTTTATTCTTCTGATGTTTGTTAGGATCAGATACTCTTCATACAACCCATTCCTTAACATCAGAATTTCTCACAACATTTCAAAATACAAGACACTATAGTATACAGAAACACAATGGCTCAGTCACATGTACAAACGCACATATGCACACACGAGACCATTCTATTGCCAAATGTTCAACCAAGCCTTATGCATGCCTTCAATCTCTGCCAAGGTGGTTTACGTTGCAATAGATAGTTTTGTAACCAAAAGCATTTTTTCTACTTTTTTTTTTCAAAGAAAGCATTAAACCAGTAAGTACATGGATCACTAATCATCCATAAATAATTGGGTTACCTTTTTATATGGTATTTGTAATGAAATTATAATAATAGCTTAGAAATAAATCCTATACTGGTTTCTAACATTTAACTTTAACAATATAATGGAAATAAGAATTCACAAGTGGAATTTCCACTTCTCTTTTACATGTTTACTGATACAAGGAGAGGGCATACAGTGGCAAAGTGGAACTCTTAACTAACTATCCAGCCCTTTGTCTATAGATACATTCGGATCCCACATATATACATAAGAAACATACTGGCCTCTTTTCAAATGATGAGCATATGAACAAATAAGTTTTCACAATCCAAGGCAATGGCAACATAAACTCTTCAATTGAAGTTGGATTCAAGAATGAAACACCTTAGGAAACCTACAATTACCTTTTTTCAATGTAATTCTCCAACCTGTCTTTTCTCTCCACCAATTTATACTCCCCTTATCCCTCTAGCAATTCATATAATCATATCATTCATTTTTAAAAGTTGTAAGTGCACTTAATGGGGTTTCCTAAGAGATTTCTCACAAGGATCCAAATTTCAATATTAATGCTTCCGTACGAAAAGCCAATCAATTGACAAACAAGCATTTCCTCATTCAAGAGGCCAAACCAATTTATAAACAATCATTTTCACAATCGACTTATAACTATAGACATATTCACTAGCCCATCTCACATACTCAAGGATCATATAGTAATATGAATTCAAGTTTACCTTTAATTATCATTCCTTAGCACAAAATATAAAAGTTCAAGAAAAGAATAATACACTTGTATTTTCCATACTCATCCATTTTCAATATCTTAAACAAACTCACATACATAACCCATTCTACATCTGGCTGATCTATATTTCATAGAAAATAATACATGTACAATTATAATGTTATTGGTGTTTTCCAATTCTGCAAAATGAGCTAGTAAAGGCCTGGCAACAAACTAAATCCAAAAGAGAGAAGAGCCAAGCTTGCTAGACTGCTATCTGCACAGACACAGAAAGAGACAAAAGCCCCAGCTTGTTAAGGGACAAGACCCGACTTGCATAACCGGTAGCTCGCTATATGCAAACTTGCATTGCCAAAAGCAAGCTCGCAAGGATCATCCTTGCTAGCCGAAGGCCAATAACGACTGAGGGTCCCAGCTCACAAACATCGCACCTTATCCAGCTAATCCATGAAGCAGCAACCCTCATAGACTTAGTGCATGGGACCAATCTATAAAAAACAACGTGTATGTGAAAGGTTTCCAACCCCGAGGTATTGTCCGCTTTGGTGCCAGTCCCTCGTCCAACGTGGCTTCCTCACCTCACGGTTTTGTCCTTTGAAAAGGGCCCTCGGGTAGAAGGGGTGAACCCCCCCTTAAATGGCCTTCCCCGGATCCTGACTTAGCCGATGTGGGATGCTGAGGCGTAACTCCTTACATCCCCCCTGACCCATCAGACCAGAGGCCAGTCCGGCTCTGATTTCATGAAAGGTTTCCAACCCCGAGGTATTGTCCGCTTTGGTGCCAGTCCCTCGTCCAATGAGGCTTCCTCACCTCACGATTTTGTCCTTTGAAAAGGCACCTTGAGTAGAAGGGGCGAACCCGCCCTTAAATGGCCTTCCCCGGATCCTGACTTAGCCGATGTGGGATGCTGGGGCATAACTCCTTACAGTATGGTCTACCCGCAAAAAGCAACTTATAGAAATCAACCACCAATCTACAAAAGCCATTTTGCAATAGTCTAGGTTGTCTTATACATTTATTTTGATGTAATAGAAAAACAAATTGAGTAATTACCATTGTAACCTCCCCAGCCTCTATAAATTGGAGAAGGGAGATCATTGTAAAAGGAGAAGTAAAGTGAGTATATTGAAACTCTATAGAAATTTCTCTAGATTAATACATTATCATGGATGTAAGGACCGAAGCTACCTAGTTTTGGCCGAGCCACGTTAAAAGCCCTTTGTGTATCTATTGCTCTTCCTCTTAATTCTAATCATTCTTCATTTGTAACAACTAAAAAGCAATTTAAGTCCATAAGAACTCTTCTGGTTGGCTGGATTCTAGCATAACCAAAATCTACCATCAATATTTTAGCACCATCTATGGGGACATAATAAAGAGAACAAAGTTGGAACATTATAAGGATTCATTGTAAGAGGTATTATCTACAACCTATTGAGCATTCAACTATAGAAACTAAGAAGAATAAAGTTAGAACATTATAAGGATTCATTAAAGAAAAACCTCCTTCAATGAGGTAAAATTATAGATGAAAGTTCATAGTTACATTGAAAATTAACTGGCTACAATCATGGCCTAACGAGTCTGGTCTTTAAAAGCTACACTCTAGTAGACTAGAAGGTTTACATATGAGGCAAGCAAGTCATCCATCACTTGATCTTCAGTAGTCTCCATAACCCATAAGCTACTCTCTCTTTGAAACATGCCTTCAACAGGAGAAATTCCAACTGTAGACCTCACTCCCTCATTGGAAGAAGCAACTTTCATGGCTTCCTCAAAGCCCTTTATGGCCTCAAGAGCATCCCCACCAAAAAAGGAGAAGTCTATCTATTCCCACAAAGTGTACAAGAAGGAGGTGCTGATTTTAGATACCACATTTTCTTCCACTTTTGCAACCAGCACAATGATCTCTACCTTAACCTGAGTGACCTCTTCTTTTCCCAGAGTAACTTCTTCCCTAGTCACCTTATACTTCTCCTTAGTAGCCTCAGCTCACTACACTGCTACATCCAATTTTCCCTTTACTCTCGTCAACTCATCAACTATTTCATTAAGGTTGGATGTGACAGCCTCGTGATTTGCCACCTCACAAGATAGAGCTTCCTTGGCTTATTTTTTGGTGGCCTCAGCATTTCTTGTTCTGTCCTTCAGCTCCAATGCCTCAATGGTCGTAGCGACTAGGTCACCCTTAAGTTTTTCCTTCCTCTCATCTCAAGCTAGGAGTTCATCCCTTAGTTTTATTGCTCCTAGCATGCTTTGAAAATCAAATGGTTAAGTTAGATTACAAAGAGGCAAAAGGACCAAGGTGAAAGGACTTTACTTACTAGCAGGCCATGATGAGTTATATAGCCTATCAATCCCTCACTCGAGAACTCCTCCGATTCCAATGCTTTGGTGCAGGCCCCTAGGATTAGCTCTACATTTTCCCAAAGGAAGTTGTAATACTCCTATGTCTTTGGGCCAAGACTAGCAGGTACCACCTGTTCTTAAGTGGTAGCAACATTCTTCCCCTTGTTCACTCTTTGCTTTTTGGCAAGAGACTCGGATGGGGATGCAACCTCGACCACCTCTAGATGCAATGTGGGAGCCAGCACTTGCAAGGATGTTACTGTTAAGGCCAAAGAAGATTGACTTGCAATAGCAAGGATTGCAGCAACATCACGAGCCAATGAGGTGATGGCAACAACACAGTCTACAAACTGAGCAGGAAGGGTTAGTGTCTTTCGGAGGATGAGCCTCACCATGTTTTCATAATTTCAAAAGTTTGTTGGGCCAACCTCCCTAATTTGACATGCTCTAATCTCTTTGGTGAGTTCAATGTTTAAAGTTGGAGCAAGCTTGTGTGAACGTAGGAGATCCTTGTCAAATTTGAGGTCATTTTTTAGGTTATCCACAATAATGAACTGGCCCAATACTTCAACCTCCTTAGCCCCAAGAGTTGGTTTCTGCTTGCTAACCCCGTTTGCAAAATGAAACAAAATGTTAGAAAAAATATAAGAAGTACATGAATTCATAGAAGCTTACATGTTCTTAGCTCACTTACCAAGAGTAAAAACAAAGACAAAGTTGCGAAAATGACACAAAGACAGGCAAGAAATAGTAAATCCTATCTCTCTGACTCGTGCTCCTAATGCTATAGAGATAGCAAAGAACCCTTACAAATGGTGGTGGAAGGTTATTCCTCAAGTAAACAAGTGCATGGGAGGCAAGTTGTGACTAAGAATTTAGGGCAAGCTAGAATGGGCAAAGCTTCAATTTATTCAACAAATTAATGATGTAATGGTGGACTGGGAATCTAAGCCTAGCAATAAGGTGATGGGTCCTGATGGTAACAAATCCTAAAGGAGGATAAGTTGTGTGGTCATCAAGAGAAGGAGCCATGATACAGTAGCCCATAGGGAAGTAGTATGTTTCTACTATACTCCTAAGCTCGTCGAGCCTGATGGTTGAAGAATGGTGATTAAGCACTATGCGATCTAGAGACCTCTCACTCCTAGTGACTTACTAACCCTTAATGGGGTAAAGATGAGCAACGAACCTTTCAACAACTTCATCACTCTTAGAAGCTACTTCGTCTATGGCACACACTAACTCATCACTCTAAGCTGGAGAATTAGACTCATCAGCACTCCCTACTTGGTGACCTCGGCATTTATGAGATACAAGCATCTACATAAGAAGAAGGAATGGTCAAGTCACTGCAAGCAAACTATACCTGAAAGCTAAGACTGGCAGTGAGTTTCCTATGCAGCTAGCCATACATGCCTTGGATCATCATATCTAAGAACTAGACCATTGAAAATATGGGGAGCTTGACCAACAAGCCCATCAGGTCACCAAACCCTAGGAGACAAAAGGCTAAATCCAATAGTCTATAGCCCTAAAACTAACAAACAAAATCTCTAGCAACAACAAGCACACACCACCAAACCAAACAACAAAGCACCAAAAACCCACAGAGCAAAGCATTCATGAAATGCAAAAGCTTAGGGTCTGAGAAAACTCATTGTGTCAAAGGGATGAGACAAGTTCTAAAAAGAAAATGATGAGCAAGGTTGGCCTCTAGCAATCCAAATCCAAAATGCTCAATGGCAAACTTGATGAAGTAGAAAAGCAAGAACAATGGTGACTGCTTGAGAACTTGAGAAACAAGTAAGAGGCAAAGCATCAGTTTTCAAAAGTAAGAGGGAAAAAGGGTTTTCTCACCTTATATAGCTTTGATGGCCTCGCCATTTGATTTAAAGACTGATTAACTACCCTTGATATGATGATTTAGTAAATAATAGGGCTCAGTCATCGCCATGTTGGTGGCTATAGGAAAATGTGTGCATTTAATGCAATAATGATGGTACAAGTAGACAAAATGATGGAACAGAAGTCTAAATGATGACATCACTGATCATGATCACCAACTTTTACTAGTGAACTATAGCTCCCAATCTGTAGATCACACTGAGAGCTGGGGAGCTAATATTGTGGGTATTTTCATAACCATGCAAATGGGCTAGTAAAAGCTCAATGGATAAGCACAGCTAATAAAGGCCCAGCTCAACTAGGATAGAGATCACAAGAGTAGGGCATTAGGTTGCCAAATACAAATTCAGGTCATTGACCAAGGGTCAAAGTAGTAACCTTAGGTCATTAAGGACAAGGTCTAGCCCGTAGCTCAAAGCATGCCCTCCCAGCCATCAATTCAAAGAAGACCATTCAATTGCTTATTTAATAGGAATCCTCTATTAACCATTGTAACCATTTTATGATTCTTTTTTATTATGGAATACATTGTAACACCCTGACTACTATAAAAAAAAAAAGGGTTGAAATCATTGTAAAGGGACATGAGGCAATACAAACAGAATACTAAAAACTTAGCAAAATATTGAGAAATAATATTACCATGGATGTAGGCTTGCATTTAGCTGAACCATGTTAAAAAGCTCTTGGTGTCCCCTATTATTTCTCTCTCTTCCTTACAATTGGGTACAAAACTTAGGTTGACCGATTTCAGACATCAACAGTGGTCAATTTACCCATCCATATGTTGAGGAATGAAAACTCATTCCTTCCTAGATTGTGAATGTGGACGATCACTTGAAATGGACCCATTTTGTGGGTGTGAAGTTTGGAAATGAATTTTAATAAAAGAATCAACTTCCTGCCACACTCCAATTTTTGGGAACATGATCAGTGTAGGTAGTCAATCAATGATAACTTTTTAAAAGCCTTTTCAATACTATAAAATTTTAAAAAATAAGAACAAAAGCCCATACTTTAAATATTAAGAAAGGCAAAATAGATTTTCTACAAATTTCAAATGCTTTATACAAACTTTTCCAAAACATTTTTACAAAATTTTGGCAGAGTTTCCTCTATTTTCTTGACGTTTCCAGGGTGACATGCCCTTATAAAAGCATGTACAGACATCTTGAAGGTTTTCACAATTTCAACAGACACAAAATAATTACAATAAATCCAAAATTGACTCCTCATATACATAAGCAAGCATTACAACTGCCAATTGATTACCCTAATTTTATGCCCTTATTCTCTAACAGTGACCTTTATGGTGTTTAGCAATCCTAAAACTAAAACATTTCTTTTTCTAAGAAAACATGATGAGTTCCAAAAAAATTCACTAAGTAAATCATTTATTCTACATACAGTCTATCATTAATGAACAAATATATCAATATCACATTTACTAATATACAATTTTAATAATACATAGAAATTTATGATTTAATCAACATAGAAGTTATGGCTAGTTGGCTTAATTACACAGTTTACAATTATCAACAAGAAGCATAATATATTACGCACACCTTTAAGACTCCTCATAGTTCATTTCTTACTCACCATTCAATCAATTATTTCTTAGTTTCCTCAACAATCTCAGTAATGCAATGGGAAGAATTAGCTATGAACTTATACTTTTATAAGCTCATTCACTAACTTGAAATTGCATTCATAGTGAAACTACTACTTTAGATATACCTACTTGTTAGTCATTTGATACAAATAACCAAAGAACTACCATTTGGATAAGTTCTAGTCAATAATAATTAGGACTCTAGGTAAGCATATGAAAAGATTATGACAATTGCAATTTCAATCAATCAACAAGAATGATTTGCAGTCATTCTTCATCAAACAAGAACATACTATAAATTATTTCAATTTAATCCATAAGCGGTACTTAATAAACAAATACATGTAGTAATTATAAAACATTCTCTAGTTATCCACATAAAGCCACTTCAGATAGTATGCAAAGGGCATTGTTTATTTATTTATGGATCCAAGATAGCATTCTTCAAGGAACTTACCAATAAAAGCATTTTTCATGTTCATTTCCATTCCTTTTTGTTTCACCTTATCTTCACATCTGAAGGCACGACTATCGATTTGTAGAAAGAAATTGCAATTCAAACCCAAGGGTACTTGAGAGAGTGGAGCTCAAACTAGACTCAAGATTAGTTGAATTGGAGGAAAGGATGAATAGTAAGATAGAATCCATGACAATTCGGCTACAAGAGACAATTTAGAGGAAAACAAGCAATTTTGGAAATTATGACTAGTAAGCAACCTATCAATAAATCATCAGATACTGACAAATAGTGAGTGGCAACCATTGAAGATCAGGAAGAAACCTCTACTCCATTTAGTAAGAACTTTAAGCCTAACTATCTCAGGTTCGATGAAGCTGATTTTGAAGGATGGCAATTGAAGTTGAGCAATATTTTGAAGTTGAATGTATACCTATTGAATCCAAACTCAGAACTATGTTACTCTATGTAGATGGAAGTGCTCCACAATGGCACCAGCACTATGTGAGAGACTATGGAGGCTTGTAGAATGTAGATTGACCTAGCTACTTACAAGAAAAGAGTTAGATATTTACTATTAGTAAATATGTTGACCCTATGTTAGATGTAGTGTCATTGAAGTAAGAGTGGTTAGTATAAGAGTTCTATGATGAGTTTGAAGGAATTCTTAACCTGCCAAAATTACCAAATGAGCATCCCTTTAGCATTTTTCTCAATAACTTGAAGGAAGACATGTCCAAAATGGTTAGATTATTTCATCCAACTTCTTTTAGAAATGAAATGTGCATAGTTAGACAAATAGAATCTATAATTTTCAACTAGTTTTCCTAAGCTCTCCTCACACCCAACATAATTCCTATGACTATCAGCACCAAAAAGCTTAACTCCCTCCATTTTTACCTACCCAAAAAATTCCCCCCAATCCAACTTTTCTATAGCACTCTTGTCACATCCTTAAATTTTAGAATATGATTAGCTCAAGTCACTTTGGCCATGAGCCAAGAACTTTGGGCTTCCATGTGTATAATAAAACATGAATGCAAGTTTTTGATGAAATGGAATCAAACTTTATCAATTTTTCAATGAATAACAATTACGTAAAAGTGTTTTGGTGCAATTTCGAAACTTGAATGCAAAATCTAGTTAAATCATATGATCAATGAAATGTTATAAAATCTAAAACATGAAACTAATTTAGATCTATCTTGATAGACAACAAGTATATCATTGAAGCTTTATTAGATTTATTTCAATTGTTTTGAATTATTGAATTATTTTAGTAATTATTAAGAGAAAAAATTAATTACTTTTTTTTTAAAGTTTTATGTAGATTTGTTTGGACATGATATTTATTTGGAATATTTAATAAATATGTAACTTAGTCTTAATGTGAAATCTAATTTTTTTAAACTTTATTAAATTATGCTATAGATTTATTAAGTAAATTTTAAAATAAATGATAGTACATTTAAAGTGTTCCCTTATTTACATAAGATATTTAATAAGTTTTAAATAAAATTATAGGTTTGATAATAATTGTTTTGAAAAAAAAATAAAAAATAACATACTCATTTTTATGGTTATTTTAAATACTTGAATTATTAATTGCTTAAATTGTTGAATAAATATAAGGTTTACTTTAGGATAAGAGTTTAAGTTTTAATAAATATCTTTGAAATTTTATCTAATAGGATTTTGTAGTCATGAAAGCATATTTATTTGTAAAACCTGCTATCTATTAATTGAACCCTTTGGGTATTTTGAAAATTGATTTTCATAGTAGATTAAACAAAAAAAAAAAGATAAAATCGTAGGAAAAAATGTGGTAAGAAGAATTCAATAATGTAATTATAGTAGTGTCCAAAATAGTGATTGTTTAAAATTAGTTAAGAACCAACTAGTTACTAAATGGTAATATTTAATTTCTATAGTTTAATAAGTGTTTTCAATTTCCAATTAAATGAGTTTAAAGCAAGTGATTACTATTACACTCAAACCTCTTACTACTCATTTAACTCTATTGGGAAAAAAAGGAGACAAGACAAGACCCCACCATCAATTAAGACCATTACACCTCCAAAACATAGTAGAGTAAAAAGAAATGCAATAGTTCTTTTCCCTTGCACCTAGCACCTAACCACTGGAACCACCCATAACTGCATATCAGTAATGAGCTCACTTGAACTAGTTGGATAGTTGCTCCTTTGGTTTGATCTCTATTAACCAACTAATCTTCAACCATTTCAGCTCTACTATGCCGTGTCTTAGACCACCACCTTAACTCATTAACAACCAACTTCCCAGTCTACCTCTCGTGGATAAACTAATCACAGCTTGCACCATGATCTAGCTAGTAGTAAGTAACAAAGTGTTTTGGTCCACCCCAGTTTAGGTAGTAGTAGTGGCTTAGCTGCCTTTGGAGAAACCCGTAACGATGATATGAGTGGATAAGCTGATTTCTATTCCAAATTGCAATTTTATATCAAATTTTCTTTCTTTACTCTTTCCTTAAATTGATTAGCATGAAATCTTAACCTTTGGATTTAGGAATTTTGAATTATGGCTTAGTGAAATAATGAGATGGGGGAGAATTTTGTCACACCAAGTGAAGAATTGTTCACTTCTTAACTCTCTTAGTGAGACACTTTAGATATGTGTGCTTGATGCTTTAAATTAGAAAGTTCTTAATTGATAGTATTAGACTAGTAAATGTGAAACTAGAATAGGAAAGTCAAAATTAATTTTACAAGATTGATTACAGTTGTGATTGTATCAAATGCTAAGTTAAACCCAAATTTGCTAATTTGTGGGGAGTGTGAACACTACTTGGAATTTACCTTTGCAAGTGGCATTCCTTTTGCAAAAAATTTGAGAAAATGAGGTGAGGGAACCACTGACTCCCTCTATATTAGTAGGATATGTAATTCCCTGCAAATTGATTGAAATTTAAGGACCACTTGGTGAATGTAAGATATAGTTTGATTTTAACTATTTGTAAATAGAAATATATGTGTGTGGAATTGTGTTTGATTGTAGTACAAAGTTATGGGATTATGATTTTAGGTGAAATTGGATTGGTCTAGTGGAAAATTGAGGTTGCATTATGTATGGGATAATATACATATGTGAGGCATAGGAATATGGGACAGTTGGAAATTTTGTAGATGTGAAGTTTGGGAATGAATTTTAAATAAAAGAATCAACTTTCTATCATGCCCCAATTTTTGGAAACGTGACTAGTGTAGGTAGTCAATCAATGATAAATTCTTACAAACCTTTTCAATACTATAAAATTTGTTAGCTTAGATTACTCTAAGCTACATAGTTTCTTTGGTTTTAATGTTGAAAAATAATTTTATCTAACAAAATATTTTAGTGTTTTGATTTGTTTTGCAGGTTCAAAGATATTTAATTCAAGATTCAAGAGATCAAAGATTAGTTTTGAGGATTTACTTGTTTTAATATGATCTTTTGTAAATAGGTTCAAATGATGTTTGATCCAAATACTTTTATATAAACAAAGAAGTAGAAAAATCACTTGAAGAAAAACAAGATTTTATAAAACTATTTTTAACTTCATGAATCGATTACCACACCAATGCGCTTAAGAACATTCTTATCACAATCAAAGTTGCAATTAATGCATGATATACAAATTGCTTTATCGAAGGTTAGGAAAAATGGCTACTGCGATGCAATAATCGATGCGAAGATTGTAAATTACATACTACACTTCGATTACCACATTGATTGTTTAGTTGTAACCTTCTATAATTGATGTGTAAATCAATGTAACAACTAAAAATTAGCTATTCTATTATAGATGGTTATGGCAATTATTCAAGCCTAACTGCCTTCCCTATATAAACGATTCTTCATAGCTTTTATTCACAATTCAATGCAAAATCATTAGAAAAAGAGCTGATAATGTTTTTCTCTCTACCTTATCAAAGCTTTAGAGATTCCTATGAAAGTTTTGGATCAAAGATTACTTGAATCTATCTTAGCTTGTTTGAGATTTTTATCTCAAGCACTATTATTGTATTCTTTAATTCCTTTTTCACTTAATTTCCTTTTTTATTTGTGATTTCTAGGATTTTGAAATCTGTATAGGTTTAGAAGAGCCTGCCTTAATTCTTCTAGGTTAGCAAGAAGCTTGTTAAATTCTTATGTGTTTGTTGTAAAACTGGCAATTCAGGAGCCTAGTAATTTTGAAAGTTTTTTATTTTAATTCAAGAAGTCTTTCTATTAAGAAAGATTAAGTGAAGTAGACTTGAATTATAGTTTTAATTCAAGTTGAACCACTTTAAAAATTTGTGTCTTCAACTTCTCTTTCTTCACTTACATTTTAACTATTCTTGCTACTAATTTTAATCTTTATCACATTCACACCGACTGCTAATCAATCTTCTGCATATCTCATCAAAAGAAACAATAAAATTTGATAAAGGTGTATATAAATTCCTTAATGGGAAAAGGTAAGATCTGTATATATTCTGCACTTTAATTCTGTTATTGGGACCATCAGTTAGTATCAAAGCTTTGGCTCTTAATACACCTGTATCTCTTTTTAAATTATAGATTCTAACTTTTTCTTGTTGCTTGAGTGTCCACCTATGCACAAACCACCTGGTTTCAATAGGGAACACTATACCTATTGAAAGCAGAAGATGAAGGATTTTATTAAGGCTATTGATATAGATATGTGGGAATTGGTAGAAGAAGGATATAAACCCCCTAAAACTATCATTAATGGTGAAGTAGAATTTAAGCCTAAATCTCTCTGGACTAAAAATGAAAGGAAGAAACATTTACTAGCTGCAAAGGTAAAGTGGATTATTTCAAACTCTCTATCACTAAACGAATATGAAAGAATCTCAAATTGCTCCATTGCTAAGCAAATTTAGGACACACTTGAAATTGCACATATTGGAACTTCACAGGTAAAAGCTTCAAAGGTGCAAGTACTTATGTCTCAGTATGAAATGTTTAAAATGGAGGAGGGTGAGTCTATCAAAGATTTAATTCATAGATTCATTACTATCACTAACCATTTGACTTTGCTTGGAAGCAAATTGAGAATGTAGATTTGGTACATAAGATTTTGAAATCCCTAATAAAAGAATAGCAACCAAAGGTCACTGCCATAAAAGAATCATTAAAGATGGGCATTCCTACGGTTTAGGAGTTATGTGGCAATCTAGAAGAGCATGAACTTAAACTAAGAAGGTACAAGAAGAATGGAGATGACAAGAAGAAGAAGTCCCTTACACTCAAAGTGGCTAAATCAGATGAAGGAGATTCAGAAATTGATGTAAACATATTTAATAAAGGGGATGTGGCTTTGTTGAGCAAGAAACTACAGAGAATCTTAAGAGACAAGAAAAGAAAGGAAAGAAGGAAAATTGGAACACAAAAAAAGAACATTGGTAAAACAAAGTAAGAAAGTTCAGTCAGCACTATTCCTACTAACTTTGAATGCAAGAAACTTGGGCATATCAAGCTAAACTGCCAAATCTATCTGAAGAAGTAGTTAGAAAATGAGAGAAAGAAGAAAAAGCAAGAATTTAAAAAATCCAACTTTGCTGTAGGGATGTTAAAGAACCTAAAATAGCTAAGGAAGATGAATTAGAAGATGATGCACTACTGTGTCTCATGGCTAAATACAATGATAATCATGAGGTATTGAGAAAAAATTCCTTCTTTACTCTTTCTGATTGCATTGATTCTTATAATGAATCTAAAAATGATGATAGTGATGATGAGGAATTGGATAATATCTATGTTAAGTTGTATGATTCACTTGTAGAAATCAAAAAACAATTGACTGTAGCTAAAAATCAGCAAAAAATTTTGAATGAAAAGGTTAAGTTTTTAGAGAAAGAATATAGCCAACTGACTGTTGTAATTGAAAAGGGCTATGAGCAATGGAGTCAATATAAATCTCAAATTGATATCTTAACAAAGAAATTATAGAATTTTTCATATAGAAATCAAAAGCTAGAACAAGTTTTGCAAAATCAGAAAAATTTTTACGACAAAGCTAGTCTAAGATTTAGACAACAAACTTATAAAAGGTTTAACAATCGAAATGCTGAATGATTACCTATTTTTACTGCAATCACAAAGGACATCATATCAGAAACTCTGCCTTTAGAAATGATACTTACATGCTGAAACCAAATGAAAAATTAGTTTGGTTACCTAAATCTATAATTACTAGAAAAATTTCTATTTTGTACACTAACACTAATGGACCCAAAATTTAGTGGGTACCACTAATGCTAGTAAGAACGTTGTGTTATAGGGATGTAAGAGACAAAGCATAAATTTATGGTTTCTGGATAGTGGATGTTCAAGACATATGATAGGAAACAAAAAAGAGTTTATTTGTCTCACACCTATGAATGGAGGTAAAGTAACTTTTGGAGATAATTCCAAAGGAAAAGTTAAAGGTATAGGTAAAGTCAGTAAGTCTTTAGAATGTGTATTAATGATGTTTTGTATGTAGATGGTTTGAAACACAACTTACTCAATATAAGTCAATTTTGTGATAAAGGAAATAAGGCCATTTTTAATTCAAATAAATGTCTTGTTATGAATGGTGTTGATAATCAACTTAAACTTGTAGAACACAAGGTTAACAATGTCTACTTATTTGATTTAAATTTTGAATGAAAACTAGATTCTGCCTACTTAGTTAGTTTAAGTGATGATACCTGGATCTAGCATAGAAGATTAGGGCATATTCATATGGAACTGATTGGAAAATTGTCCAAGAAAGATTTGGTATCTGGTTCGCCTTAGTTGCATTTCATCAAAGACAAAATTTGTAGTGCCTGTCAAAGAGGAAAATTAGTGAAATCTTCTTTCAAATCAAAAAATACTGTTACAACATGAAAACCCTTGGAATTACTTCATATTGATTTAATAGGTTCATCTAGAATTAAAAGCTTTGGAGGTAACTCTTATGTGTTTGTAATTATAGATGACTTTTCCAGATTTACCTAGACTCTCTTTTTGTCACATAAAAGTGATGCATTTCAAGCTTTCAATAGACTTGCAAATTTACTTCAAAATGAGTGAGGATATTCAATTATTTCCATTAGAAGTGATCATGGAAA
>JANHAO010014584.1:0-15264 GCA_026873985.1 Saraca asoca
TTTTATATCCAAATGCACAGAATGTATAGTCTAAGATGCGCTAGAACTCAATCAAATTGGTCTAGGGCACCCATCCAGACTAACACTAACCAACAACCATTGTCGCGGTCCCCATAAAAGAACCATCCTTAATGTCATAACCTGAAGAAGCGATTGTAGCTGATGTCACTACCTCTTCCGGTCCTCCACCTAAGAAATGGAAGGTTAATAAAAGAAAGAAGAAAGTGACCTCTTGTAAGAGTGCAGCATCAAAGGTCAAGACTGCGAGACCATTGGTCGAGCCTGGCTCCAAGACAAAAGGGTATGCTCAGACCTTTGTTGAGAACATGGGCACAATCTTGGGATATAATGGCCGGGTTGAGGTGTTGGAGGCTAAGGAGTTTACTATTGGGAGGCTGGTAGGATATGCGGCTCATCACGGCTTGGTGGTAAGTATTGCTTCTCGGCTTGACTGCTCTATTTATTTTGAAATCTAACATTGTTGCTTATTCTCACAGAGTTTGTTGATGCTAATGAAGATCGAGGAAGCGCTCTAGGGCCAGGATGATGAGAAGTCTGCTCTCGTGGATGAGCTAGCAATCTCAATAGTTAAGGTACTAGAGTTGAAGGAGAAGGTCAAAGAGATGGAAGCCACTCTGTTTCTTAAGGTAGAGCATCACAAGGCTGCTGTGATAAATCTTGGCCTTGCAACAAATGACCTAAATAAAGCCAAGATAGAACTAGAGGAAGCCCAGTCGTAAGTGCAGTTAGTGATTAAAGTGACTAACACTGCCAAGCAGAATGCAAAATCTATAGATCAGCAAGCAGAGGCTGCCGCTGAAGAGTTAGAGGTGTTAAAGAGAGAACTTCAGCTCGCTAAGGAGGAAGCGGCTAGAGCTAGAGCAAAAACATCTTCGCCAATGGCAGAAGTAGCCAGGAAAGCAAGGACCAGGATTTGCGCTGCATTCTTCTACACTTTGTGGGAGAAACATCCTGATCTAGACTTGTCTTTCTTTAGTCCTCAAGCTTTGGAGGCCGTGGACCGCTACAAAAGGAGAGCTGCCAAGGCTAGCTCAGTGGGGAAAGGATAGAGCGCCAAAGTTGAAACCTTTCCTGCGGGGGTTGCTATTCAAGGAGAAGGTAGCTCTCAGGTCACTGATGCTACTTTAGCGGTTGAAGCTCTTGATGCTTGGCTTCCAACCTCCACCCTGAGGAAGACCTGGCTCCCGAGGCCCCTGCCTCTTAGGATATAAACTTTGTAACTTTGTCTTTTTTTTTTCTAAGACTTATGACAAACTTTGCAGTCAATCTGTACGAAATAATTTTATTCTGATGGAAGCTGAACATATTTCTCTTCATTACTTTTATGCTTGAATGTGTGAACTTGTTTGCTTATATTAGGACAAGAATTCGACATGCTATATCAACTGTGACTATATTGCACAACACGTAACTTTACATAGAATTCTCTTCGAATCTTATTCCATAAAGAATTTAAAGAATTATATACACATTTACAACGAACTAACTCTTATACACCGAGACACCTATTGATAATAATGACGGAGGTGCTTGGCATTCCAAGCTCGAGGGAACTCCACTCTATTCATATCCACCAAATGGTAAGCCCTATCACTCATGACCCTTTTGACAAGGTATGGACCTTCCCAGTTTAGTCCTAAAGTCCCTTCACTAGGTTTGCAGGCTCCAAGGAGAACAAGACGCAGAACAAGGTTGCTGGGCTTGAATTTCTGAGCTCACAACTTGCAATTATAGTACCTCACAATGCACCATTGATGGGTAGTGATCCTGAGGCTAGCTCATTCTCTTGCTTCTTCCATAAGGTCCACGTTTGTAGCGAGCAGCTGATCATTATCTTCTGGGTTAAAAGCAATTCTTTGCTATGTCACGACCTCAAGTTTTGTTGAGATCATTGCCTCGCATCCATATACCATCAAAAAGAGGGTTTCCCCTATAGAGCTGCAAGGCGAGGTCCTGTAGGCCTAAAGCACTATCTGTAATTCATCCACACAGGCTACTTTTTTAGCTTCTAGTTTAGTTTTCAAGATCCTCTTCATGATCTTGTTGATAGCTTCTACTTACCTATTGGCTTGTGAATGGTCTACGACCGTGAAGCTCTTAGTGATTTTAAGGTCATCACAGAACTTGAGGAACTGCTCACTAGTAAATTGAGTTCCATTATAGGTCACGATCTATTGAGGGACCGCAAACCTACAGATGATGTTATTCCACATGAATTTTTTAACCTTAAAAGATGAGATCTCAGCAAGTTCCTTCACCTCTGCCCACTTGGTGAAGTAGTCCACTACCACTATTGCATACTTGCAATTTCCTCGAGCCTTAAGAAGTGGTCCGATCAAGTCCATTCCCTAGATCGCGAATGGATATAGACTGGTCATTTGCTTTAGGTAGGCTGGTAGAGCTCGTGGCACCTTTGCGAATCTCTGGCACTTATCACACCTCTTGACGAGGTCTATAGCATCTTGCTTCATCGTTGGCCAGTAGAATCCTTATTGAAGAGCCTTTTGTGCTAACGACAGTCTCGGGCATGGTTTCGATAATGACCTGTATGAATCTCCTCCAGGACAGTGTTGTAGTCCTCACCATATATGCATCTCAGAAATGGGATCGTGAACCCTCTCTTATAAAGTATGTCATCACAGATGCAATATTTGGCTAGTCGAGCTCACAGACATCATGCTTCGAGTCTATCTTCTGATAGCTTTTCATTCTGCAAGTAGTCCAAGATCGGATTCATCCAAGAGTTAGGTGTTCTAGCAATCATCATCATGACATCTTGTTGCTCAATACTTAGGGATGGAAGGAGCTTTACCGATATTGTTCCTATGAGATTAAGATCTTCAGTGGTGGACAGGCAAGCTAGAGCATCAGCATGCACATTTTGGGCTCGTGAAATTTGATTAATCTCAAATTATTGGAAGGAGCCTAACAGTTCTTGGACTTTTTGGAGATAGTTCATCATCTTCGATCCTCAAGCTTGGTATTCACCCTTTACCTGGCAGATGATGAGTTGTAAGTCATTGAAAATCTTTAATCTTTTAGCTCACACCTCCTAGCCAATCACAAACCCACTAACAAGGCCTCGTAATCAGCTTCGTTGTTAGTGGCTTGAAAGCCAAATTTTAGAGCACAAAAGACCTTGTATCCTTCTGGACTGGTGAGAAGCATCCATGCCCCAGCCTTTTGGTCACTGGATGACCCGTCAATGAATAATTCCCACCATGGGGCCTCAGGAATTTCTACCTCCTCTTGCACGAGTCCTGTGAATTCAGTAATGAAGTCGGCCAGTGCTTGTCCCTTGATGGCTAATCTAGGCTTATATTCAATGTCAAACTAGGAGAGCTTTATTGCCATTTGAGTAGCTATCCTGAGGCATCTGTCTTCTGCAAGACTTGTCTCAGCGGGAATTAGGTGAGGACCCTGATGCTGTGGGCTTGGAAAAAGGGTCACAGCTTTCTCGAGGCAATAACCAGGCAGTAGATGAGCTTTTCCATGGGTGAGTTTCTCGTTTCGACATCCCGTAGTCTCTTGCCCACATAGTAAATGGGGAGTTGAGCCCCTCCCTCTTCTCTTGTTAGAGCCGCGCTCAAGGCATGCGGGGACACCCCTAAGTATATAGTTAATCTCTCACTCTTTTGGTTTGGGTAGGAGAGGTGCTCGTCCGAGGTACGACTTGAGTTCCTGAAAAGCAACCTTGCACTCTGAGGTCCATTTAAACCACTTCACCCTTTTGAAGATGTCGAAGAAAGGAATGCACTTATCTGTTGCCTTCGAAATGAATCTGCTGAGTGCGGTGATCTGGCCGTTCAAGCTTTGGACATCCTTTGGACTAGTGGGAGAACACATTTCAAGGATCACTATAATTTTCTCTAAGTTCATTTTGATCCCTCTATTATTGACTATGAATTTGAGGAATTTACTCAAGGCCATTCTGAATGCACATTTATGTAGGTTTAACTTCATCCGATACCTTTTCAGGGTTTAGAACATCTCTTCTAGGTTACGAATGTGATTGACAAACTGCCTAGACTTTACTAGCATGTTGTCAATGTACAACTCCAAAGTCTTGCAAATATGCTCTTGAAACATCATGTTTACTAATCGTTGGTAGGTTACCCCTACATTCTTGAGCCCAAAAGGCATTACCTTATAGCAGTATAACCCATAATCAGTGATAAATGAGGTATGCTCTTCATCCTGTGTGGCCATCAAAATTTGATTATACCCTGAATAGGCATCCATAAAGCTGAGGAGTTCATACCCTGCCATTGTGTTTACAAGCTGGTCTATCCTCGGCAAAGGAAAACTATCTTCGGGGCATGCCTTATTAAGATCAATAAAATCAATACACGTCCTCCACTTCCCATTCTTTTTCTTTACGAGGACGAGATTGGCCACCTAAGTGGGGTAATGCGCTTCTCGAATGAAATTATTCACTAAGAGCCTATCCACCTCTTCTTTGAGTGCCGCGTAGTGTTTGATTATCATTGGTCTTCTCTTTTGTCAAACTGGCTTGACTCAGGGATCGATATTCAATCTGTGTGACATTACATTTGGATCAATGCCCACCATGTCTTCATGGTTCCAGGCGAAAACATCCATATTTTCCTTGAGAAAATCTGTCAATCGTGCTTTCACATCGAGTGGTAGGCATTTCCCTAACTTGAGGCATCTTTCTTCGTCCGTCTTGCTTACTTGTACATCCTCAAGCTCCTTAACTAGTCTAGTGGTTCGTTTAGCGCCCACCTCTGAAGGGTGAAGGTCGTGGCTAACCTCTTTTACGCTCATTACTCAGGGTTCTCCTTCAGACACCACCTTCTTCACTTGAACCCCAAGTTTAACTGTATCCTCATAGCAGTGCTAGGCTACTATTTGTTGCCCTCGCACGCATCCGACTCCATTCAGGGTCAGGAATTTGATGGTCAGAGTCTTAGTTGATGTCATCATATCAAAATCGTTCATGGCAGGTCTCACAACACTACATTGTAGGCCGAGGGATAATTTATAATTAGAAAGTTCGTCATGATAGTTGCTTGCTGGTCAAGGTCCCTTAAGGTGAGTGGGAGTTTGATTCATCCCATCGGGAGTATCCTATCTCCCGTGAAATCATAAAGGGGTTTGGGCGAAGGATCCAGCTGACTTGTGCTCATGCCCATTTGGTCAAAGCATCCCTTGTACATCACATTCACGGAACTCCCAGTATCAACCATTATCCTTCTTACCTCAGCATTGCCAATCTTTACCCGAATAATAATCGCATCATTGTGGGGGTAATGAACTCCTTTCGCCTCCTCTTCCGTGAACGAGATGCTATCCGAAGCTACTTTGGCCTTCTTGGCAAGTCTTTCACATTCCACGTGACTCGTAAGGAGAACATAACCCACCGCTTGTATATAGTAGTTGTGTGACCGGTTCGAAGTACCTGCAATGTAAGGTCCACCATGTATGGTGAAGATGGTCCTCATTGAGGGTTCTTCTTCGCGCTCAGGAGTTTGGTGACACTGCAGCGTAGGTTGCTGGGGACATAGGGGTCGCTGCCCCAGGGATCTCACCATATAATCTCTTAGGCAGCCTCTCCTAATGAAGTCCTCGATGGTGTCCTTTAATGCCCAGCAATCTGACGTGCTATATGCTCAAATTTGCTGTGATAGGCACAGAATTTGTTATGGTTCGTCTTCTCAATAGGGGTCTTCAGGGGCTTGGGCCTACCAAAATCTTCATTATCCTTCTCAGTCACATAGATCCTATTCAGCGTATCTGACAAGATAGTATATGTATCGTAGTGACTCCGGGGTTGAAACTATTCATTCCGAGCTTTCTTTACAGTTTGGCCTCCAGAGCCCCCCTTTTGACCTTTTTTGTTGCCCCCATCTCCACTTCTCTTCTTACTTCGATTGGAGCTGCTTGCCTCCTCTTTCTTGTTCAACTTCTTAGGACTGAAGGTTTCTTCCTATCGGATCTCCTTGGCGGCTCACTCATAGAACTTACCTAGGCTCTTGATAGGGGACATGTATATGTCCTTGTATAGTTTCCCATCTTTTCGGAGTGGTTGAGATTACCGTGAGGGTATTTTTGTTCGATGGGTTTTCTACATTACTTAATTCTTGTCGGAACCTGGTGATGTAGTCCTTGAGCGACTCATCTTTCCTCTGGAAGATAGTGGCTAAGTGGCAGGATGGGGTGAGCTGTTTCTTTAACGCCTTATATTGGTTAAGGAACTTCATTTGACATTCCTCCCAACTCCTTACGCTACGAGCTGGGAGACTTCTGAATCATGTCCGTGGCGAACCATGTCCGCGACACCTCTCCAAGCCTGAAGGGGAAGACTCGGCACTTTTCCAACAAATTAGAAGTCTGCAAGTCCATCTGGACATTAAAAGCGTGCAAATGGCTGTAGGGATCACTGCCCTTGTTGTATAGGGGAATGTTTGAGATCTTGAACCTACATGGAAGGGACTCTGTCTCGATTATGCTGGAAAATGGAGTTCTCTCCTTGTGGGATTCTCGATTACTCTGAGACACAAAATTCTTCTCCAGTTGTGCCATCCTCTGGAGCAATTCTTCGATTACTGGGTCTCAGCACTTAGACCAGTGACTGGGAGTTCTCCGACTTCTTTCATCTCACTTTCTACGAGAATGTTAGTCAGAGATTTTATGCCTCTTATCATGCTTACTGTTGGAAGAATTGTGGTCTGTGTCTTGCTCACAGTCGATTTTGTGCGACCTCTCATCTCGGTATGAGCTCTCACCTTATTGGTCATCTCCCTTGTCCCTTCAAACTCGATGGACTTCAGACCTTAGCCACGAGTTAGATGAGTGTGACGAACTGGTTCTTAACACTTTACCCTAGCTTGCTCTTCATGTTGGGGCCCTAGCTGATGACATCCATCCTTGGGTGTAGCAACCTCACCCTGTCTTGGTGCACCCTGGGCGTGCGCCTGGGCCAGCATTCTGACCATATCAACCAGCTCTTTCATGGTATTCTCAAGTGCTTCCGGACGTCGGTCAAGTGCTTCTTGGCGTTATTGCCAAGTTTAAGCTTCATCAATTCCAGGAACCACGAACTGTTGCGGGATGAAAGAAGCTGTGCTGGCATTGGCACCTACTATAGGGGCAGCTGTGCTCCACTACTGTGTCTGGCTTTCAGGTTGGCTAGTAGGGATTCTGTACTTCTGGTGGCCTTTTCTATCACTATTGTGCTTAAAACAGCTTAGAATAGTTTATCAGGAACGAAAAGATAGAGTGTGCAGTGGGGGCCCTCCTTCTAGTGTCAAAATGTTGACACCAAAATCTGATTAACAGGTTTGAATTCAATGTTGCCTCATACTACAAGTTAAATATGGTAGAAAACAGAAAAGAGAGACAATGGAAGGGAAGAAAGATAGCAGACACCAGAAGTTTTATTGTGGTTCAGCTACAGCCAAGTTGGCCTTTACGTCCATGGTGGTTTTGATTATCAGTTGATGTTTGTTTTTGAGTACAATGGAAGTGTTCTTTCACAGTGTACAGTGTTCTCTCTATATTCCGACAGAGTTTTTGCATGCAAGTTCCTTCTCTTTCATTTACAATGATCACCCCTTCCTATTTATAGAAAGGGGAAAGGTTACAAATATAAATTTACAAGTTGCAGAATAATTATTTCCACCGTTTCGAGCATTTAATGCTTGGTGTCGGGTAATTAATGCTACGCAAATCATTGTTGAACTTCAGGGGGCCTAATGTATAAGTTTGGAGATTGAGCTATCAGTTGGAGACGTATGCCTTGGATTACTGACTGGGCTCCGTACATGTGTCTAGCTCGCTAACCTCACGACCTAGTGTTGTGCTGGTGAGCGAGCTGGAAGCTTTGGTCGACCTCGCTGCTCTTGCTCGATTGTTCTTTTTGAGGACGGTTAGGATAGTAGTATTCTCGCTGACGGGGTTGAGGGCCTTCTCAGCAAACTGTGCTCCCTGCTACAACATTACTTAATGTCTTCAGCTCGTGCTTGACGGCTTGGAGTCCTCGTTGAACGACCCCGATCCCCAACCTAGGCCTCCATCTTGTTAGTCGTGCCTCCTATTGGATCTGGGCTAGCCCAAACTGTGTTTTTCGAAAAATGTCCATAACAGAAGTCAAGATAGAAATAAAAGGTTGACAATTAAGTGAGAAAAGAAAATAAAGAAACACAAAAAAATAAATAATTAAAAATATTTTTTTGTTTGGATTTTTAAATTTTTTTTTGAAAGCCTCTAAATTAAAAGAATATAAAATAATAAGCAATAATGCTCAAAGAATTTTAAAGATTAATTATAAATCATATATGATTTTTTTCTCTTTATTCCAAACTTTCAAATAAAAAGAAAGATGCAATATAATCTTTCATTCTTTTTCTTTTCTCTCCATTTTTTTTCCGTAAAAATATATATCATACCGTGAGGAAACCACCAATACCAAGAAGTATGGAATCTATCAGTTTTTTATTCAACGGTGTGCCTTTTATTCATGAATTGGCACCCAACAGCCAATATTGCATCAGCAATATTTTTTTATTTGTGTATTTTGTTTATAATAAGAATGACAAATCATTTAACACACAAATAACATTCTGAGTTGAAATTCAAAATATTGAAAAGAAAAAAATCTTAAAATAACATCAAATATCACATCTCCACTAAGAATATTGACTTTTTTTGTGATGTATTTCCAAGTGCAAAGAATCCTACTTGTGAGTGTCCTTGTAGGAGATATAATCGGTTTGTCCAACACACCGAGAAGGCTTCCTGCTAGAGTAGCCAAATCGATGGAGAGTGATTAAGAAATAATTCAGCAAACAAATGAACAAGCTTGGAAAAACAAAAGATATTATAATCTTTTATGCCACCATACGGCCCTTAAAAAAATTTATAAAAGAAGTTAAATTCAGAACTTACAACTAACAAGTGTGTTTACATTTTCTTGCATTAAATAAGATAATTTTATAAAAATTTCAAAGTTTAACGTTTTCAATTTTGAATTATTGATTTTCAAATTTCACAATAAAAAAGTCAATCAAAACACACAAATCTCAATTTAAAATTAGTAATTCAATAATAAAATCATTCAATATCTTAAATTTTTTTTTTTTTTTGAATTACTTCATCAGATATAATGTAGCCACGACATACGATAATATACAAAATCATGAACAATAATCTCTCTTCCCAAGGTCAAGAAAATACTTCTCTAGTAGCTCATGCTTATCAAGTGTGTTAATTTGGAGGTCAAGTTGAGAAACGTAAAATATATAAAAGTACTTGACAATCAATTATGGATTCCTCTTAACAACCCTGTCATTGAGAAAAAGGTGTATACAAGATAGAACAACACATTTCACGTGAACAAAAAGTACATCTTTAAAAAATTTCACAAAGTAGTGTAGTTTCTTCTTATTCATTTTTTTTCTTTTGTTATTGAAATGTACCAATATACAAATTACTACTCCGTGCAAGAGTTAAAATCTCAATAAATAAAGATTAGTTTAAATCAAATTCTTAGGTATATATAGTTTGGGTAGAAACGAGTCGAGTTTTAATATTTTCAAATCCATTTATTTAATAAATAAATACGTTCAAACTTGACTATTTAAGTTCAATTTGTTTATAAACAATGCAACTTGAACTCTTTTAACTTGTTTAACTCACTTGTTTTTTTTTTTTGCAAAAATTAAATAAACTCAACCAAAATGTAAACAATCTTTATAATTATAAAAAGATTCATATATTTAATTCTTTACATTTTAAAATTTCATTTAAAAATAAATTATTATTTTATCTTTAAATTCTTTACATTATTAAATTTATTTCAACTGTAAAATTATTTAATAAATTATTCCATTCAAAAAAAATCATGTACTAAGTATTTAAAAGAAATAATCTAATAAAAATAAAAATTATAATATATTTAAAAATATTTATATAATTTTATATATGAGATATGATATATATAATTATTTTTTAAAAATTATTTATTTATGAATCGAAAAAGTTAAATTTGTCAAATTTTAAACTTTTCAAATTTGAATAGATTATTCATCGAATCCAGTTTTATATTTAAATTAGATTTGTTTTAATCGCACCGACGGAAGTATCACGTGTGTACTGTTAATCTACAGTGACTAACTGTACCTAACATTATTAGTTTGTCTATATGAGGCAAGTCCGGATCCAATCTAAAGCCACTCAACAAACGCCAATAATGGAAACTTCATCTTGGGCCATGTTAGCTCTGGCATGGCTTCTTTCCTTAGTCATAATCTCAAAAATCCTCACTTCTCACAGATGTAGTCTAAAACTTCCACCAGGCCCCAAGCCATGGCCAATTATTGGTAATCTCAACCTCATCGGTGAGCTTCCTCACCAATCCCTTCACAAACTTTCCCAAAAATATGGTCCAATCATGCAGCTCAAGTTTGGTTCATTTCCAGTAGTGATTGCCTCCTCGAGTGAAATGGCCAAGAACTTCCTCAAAACATATGACCACATTTTCGCCTCCAGACCCCAAACAGCTGCTGGCAAACACACTACATATAACTATTGCAATATCACCTGGGCACCTTATGGACCATATTGGCGCCAAGGCCGTAAAATTTACCTTTCCGAGTTGTTTAGCTCGAAGCGGCTTGAATCCTACCACCATATTCGCGTGGAAGAAAGGAGTGTTTTCATGTCGCGCTTGCATGCTCTTTCAGGAAAGCCTGTAATCCTGAAAGAGCATCTATGCTGGCTTACTCTTAGCATTATAAGTCGGATTGTGTTGGGGAAGAAATACTTCAGTGAATCCGAAAATGAGGTGTCTATAGTTACGCTGGAGGAATTCCAAGAGATGTTGGATGAGTTGTTCTTGCTTAATGGAGTGTTGAATATCGGGGATTGGATTCCTTGGTTGGATTTCTTGGACTTGCAAGGATATGTTAAGAGAATGAAGGCTCTTAAGAAGAGGTTTGATCGATTTCATGACCATGTGTTTGATGAACATAGAGCTAGAAGGAAAGCAGACAAGGACTTTGTGCCAAAGGATATGGTGGATTTATTACTTGAGTTGGCAGAAGATCCTGCCCTTGATGTTGAGTTCACTTATGATGGGGTCAAGGGATTCACTCAGGTAATTAATCTTCTGCTTACTTTTTTTTATTAGTTCAGGAAATGCAGAAAATACTCTTCAATTATAGATCTAATATTCTTGCATGAGACGAAACTCAAAATGTGTTATTTAAGGATTTATTTGTACGTACACATGAGCAGGACCTAATAGCAGGAGGCACAGATACATCAGCAACAACGGTGGAATGGGCTATGTCCGAATTAATGAAACAACCCCATCTCATGAAAAAGGCAACTGAAGAGCTCGACAAAGTAATTGGAACAGACCGATGGGTGGAAGAGGTAGACATCCCACAACTTCCATACTTAAACGCAATTATAAAAGAGACAATGAGGCTACACCCAGTTGCCGTTTTCCTCGCGCCACACTTAGCCCTCGAAGACTGCAACGTTTGCGGCTACGACATTAAGAAGGGAACCAGAATCTTCATTAACACATGGAGCATGGGAAGAGATGCTTCACTGTGGGACGAAGCAGACGTATTTTCTCCGGAGAGGTTCTTAGGAAAAGCAATTGATGTGAAGGGACAGTGCTTTGAGCTGTTGCCGTTTGGTTCTGGAAGAAGGATGTGTCCTGGATATAGCCTCGGATTAAAGATGATTAGCTCCAGCTTGGCTAATCTTTTGCATGGATTCAATTGGAGATTACCAGATGATATGAAGAAAGAGGATTTGAATATGGATGAAGTTTATGGGTTGGCTACAGTTAGGAAATCCCCACTAGTTTTAGTGGCTGAGCCAAGGCTTCCTTTTCATCTTTATTGATTAGATAATCAATTGAGGTTACCTTTGGAAAGTTGATGTTTGCTTAGGAATATAATATAATATATATATATATATATATATATGAAAGACTAGGGCTTGAGCCCTTTCTCTTTTAGTTAGCGCTAAGCGACGAAATGCCTTATCACAACACCACTGTTGGCTTGCTAGGGATGCAATGTTACCTAATGATCATCAAGGTGTTTAATCAGTGTGACATTGTGCTCAGTGAGTTCAGTGCTCAATGAGTTATAATAAATGGATCTCTCCTTTCCCTTTTTTTTTCTTGTTTAATTTTCATCATTTTCATTTTGATATGGACATAATTTTCTATCATGACACTCAAATTTTTTTTAATTAATATCTATTATTTTAATATAAAAATATTTTTATATTTATTTCTCTTCTAAATTTGTATAATCTTCTTTCAAAAGAAAAAAAAAAGGAAAAGATTTATACTCATAATAAATAATAGGTTTGTCTTAAATTTGGTTTAATAAATATGTATTAGAAGTTGCTGCAAGTTTAAAAAAAAAAAGGTATATATAAAAATTGTAATTTTGCAATTACATTGTAATGTTCTTAAAAAGTTACCAATTCTATTCACAATTAAATTTACATTACAAATATTTTTAGGTTACGTACCAAAAAATAATGAAAGACAAAAAGAAGCGTAATTTATTTATTTATTTGCTTCTACCGTAAGTTTTGAGCTGCAAAGTCTGCTTGAAATTGTTCTTAAATTGTTGTATTGTATTTGTTTTTATTTTCTGAATCTTGTCAACATTTAATGATATAAAATAAAGACTCGTGCCTTGGTGCGGTTTCTGTGTGAGACCGCACGGGTGCCTTTTTTGCAAAAGGAGATTATAAAAATTTTTATGATGTGATAGTTGAATTTGACATAAAATTAAAATAGTATTACATAAAAACCTATATAATTGATTATAAAACTCGTTAGATATTATATCTATGTACAATAAAATTACAAAATATTAATGGTAATACATAAATTTTGTATCTTTTTGCAAGGAAGTTATAACTTCAGAAAAAAAGGGCTAGAATACAGTTTGTATCTCCCTAATTTCACCCTTTTTTTTACTAGATACATGCACTTTAAAAGTTTTTAATTAAGTAATTATAATTTATTAGAGTTTTTAATTGAATTCTCCTATTAACATTATATGAAAAATTCATGAGGTAATTAACAAGAGCTAAACAATTAAAAATTATAACAAATTATAAGTATTCAATATGAATAAAATATTATATTATGGGTATCAATTTAGAAAATCATGAAACTACTAATCCACGTAAAGTCTTTCAAATATATTCCTTAAAATATAAATTGAGCAATTTTAATCCTCCTAATTTAAAATATTCAATTTTAATCTCCTAATATTATAATTAACCTAATTTTGATCTTTTCATAAGGCTTTTATCCAATTATTAATGAGAAAACTGCTATAGAGTCATATAAAATATTTTATCCAATGTGATACACCTTTATCCCCTGATTTATGTATCTACATTTACCATTGTCTTATTCCTTCTTCAAATTCATTTCTATTTTGTATATATAAAAAAAATAATATTTCATTAAAAGCCAATATATATATATATATATATTAAAGCATGAAAAATGTGTTACATTTAATTAAATTTCTCCTTATATATTTATTTTAAATTTTTTTATCAATAATTGGATGAAAATTTAATGAATAGATCAAAATTAAGTCAACTATAATAATTTTAGGACCAAAATCAATTTAAAGGACCAAAATTACATTTAAGCCTATTAGTAAATAAACTACAATTTTAATTATCTCTTGATACTCCTTTAAGCAAATTATATGACTAGGAAGAATCAATTAAAAAGGTAATTTTGTAAATCTTTTAAAGAAATTTACAACATCCCTAAAAAAAAAACTTGTTATTTTTTATATAAATTGTGTATTTGCAATCGGTTTGAGAAAAATTACAAACTTTATATAAAAATAAAAATCTTTCAAGCTTTTTAAAGAAAATTATTGGAAGTCAAGTTTATATACAAGTGTTTTATAAAACGTGGTTACATTTTAGAAAACTGTTGCAAATTCTTTTGTAAGACATGTAAGTTGCAAATATTTTTAGGAAAAGTTACAACTTTAATAAAATATTTTACAAATCTTTTCAGAAAAGTTGCGAAGTTGTCATATGTCCTAAAAATCACTTGCAAGTAATGTATAAGATTTTGTAAAAATATTAAAAAATTTGTAATTTTTTTATTTAGCTTAGCAATGCAACATCTAGGACTAAATTTGCCCAAATTTTGAATCAAACGTACCGCTGTTATGTAACGCTTCTCATGTTTATTGCAACTACGTTTTTAATGCAATACATACATATATATATATATATATATATGGCCATATTACTATTAAATTTTGTAACTCTTAACAATATACTTGTAAGTACATATTTTAATATTAATATTACATAATTTTTTATGTGAAAATGCAAGTAACTAAGTCACTAAAATCATACATCCAATGATCCAACATGTAAAGAAAAGCAAGACCATCAAAGAACAATGAATTGAAAGAAATATCATAATCTCAAAAGAAATTTCACAATACATTAACTGTCAGATTTATAAGCGAACCTATAACATATAATAATAGTTTAAGGTTTAGAATTACTTGGTAGACATGATAAATCCATACTCTTGATCTTGGAAATACATGCTCTATATGGAGGTAAACTGCCATCTTAGCTATAATATGATAGAAAATAAAAAAATCATTACATTACTCAGTAGACAGTAACACGCATATTATAACAGAAACCAGGGACCCTGCATGTGCAACCACTACAACATATAAGACTTTTACTAGTGTTTTTTTTACCTTTACCAGCGTTTGTAAACGCTGGTAAAAGTTCCAACCAGCGTTTGACAAAATGCTGGCGTAGCCATGGTCGGAAAAAGTATAACAGCGTTTGTTATAAACGCTGGTGTAGATCAGGATTTACCAGCGGTTGTAGTAAACGCTGGCATAGGCACTTTTTTCCAACATTTGTTACAAACGCTGGCATAGGTAATTTTTTCCAGCGTTTTCAAAAAACGTTGGCATATCACTTTTTGCCAGCATTTGTTACAGGTTTTTTTTCCAGCGTTTGTTGCAAACGCTGGCATATCACTTTTTGCCAGCATTTGTTGAAAACGCTGGCATATCACTTTTTTCCAGCGTTTGTTGAAAACGCTGGCATATAAGCTTTTCCCAACATTTGTGTCTAATGCTGGCATATCACTTTTTGCCAGCATTTGTTGAAAACGCTGGCATAGGTGCTTTTTCCAGCATTAAACACACAGGAAATTATGAA
>JANHAO010014585.1:0-15238 GCA_026873985.1 Saraca asoca
ATTATCAAAGTAAATATTTAGCAGCCCAAGCTATATTCCATGGAATGAATGATCTAGAAAATATGTAGACAAATCTACAGTATTACATCACGGTAGCAATAAACACAACCCTGCAAGATTGTTCAAGAGTGAAATCTTAGTTCAGTGCACCAACAAAACAATGACAATGCTTGTAGACTTATGCAAGAAAGTGATGGTTCAGTCTTGGCTATTTGCATTATACCAAGAATAATACCCTATTTTTTATTTTTTCTACAAAAAAGAATATAAATCTTGCATGCAGCAGCATCAAGCCAAGATCAAATTAATTGGATTAGTTATGCAGAGTCAATCAACAAAGGACAAGATTAGAATTTCACTCTTAAATATTAACATAGGAACACCAGTGCCCAGTTAAATATTTTTATTGTATCAAAATCTACATTCAAAATATAACTTCCTTTGATTTAAGCTTGAAGCAAGGGTCAGAACTTTAGGCGGGGGCCTATGTTGATAAAGCTAAAGCAATCATTTATTAATCCACTCTCAACAAACTAAGGAAAATGGCAGATCCAACTACGGAACAAATAAGAATAAATAGAAAGTATGGAGCACGCACTCTAAACAGTTGCCCTCCAGCATTCGTCACCCTAAGGGCCTAGAGAAGAGGGGTACAGTATTGGAGTTCAGTTTAAAGGCGAAGCTCACTGATGAAGCAGGAAAATAGAAAAGGAAAAAAAGCAAAAAAGTGAAAAGAAGCCATACCTGTTTGGATTTGTAGCTGACGAATGAAGAATGCAGAGGTCAAGCTGAAAACAAGATGGAGGTCTCTAGATTTGAGTAGAAAAATAAATCTGAGCAGAGGTGAAGTAGGAAAACAGGAAAATAGAAAAGGGAAAGAAGCATAAGAGTAAAAGGAAGCCATACCTATTCGAATTTGTAGCTGAAGGATGAAGAATGCAAAAGGCAAGCCATTGAACCGCCGCCATTGACATGTTGTGCAGTAGTAACATTTTGAATATTTCACTCATTGAAGCATCAGAGGTGTCCACACCCTCCATCCACAAGTCCTCCAAATCTTTCATAAGAGGTTGTAAATAGACATCTATGTCGTTCCCTAGCATTCGCTTACCTGGAATGACCATTGAAAAAATGAAAGAAGTTGACTTCATACACATCAAATGTGGCAAATTGTATAGCATCAAAATTACAAACAAAATGGTATAATTTTTATGGTTACAAAAGGATTAAAACTATCCATGGCTAGACCTAGGCAAACACTTCAAGGATTTGAAGCAAATTTTTGGTGAGGTGCGTCAAATTTCTTCGATGCTTTAGAGTCTTTTAAATGCCTCATCAAATCTTTGTTACAATTCTCTATTACATGCCATTTCATATGCTTAACCATTTTAATAGATATAAATAACCTTTGCAACCTTTGTTTACGTGGAAAGTAGCATTAAACTTTTGTAGGTTGTTTCTTTTTCTTACCCATAACTCTTTCTTTCAATCTACATGTTTGTCACCTCTTACATGTTTCCCTATTCTAATCATTCCACAATACAACATGCAGTCACTCAGACATGTATGTATCTTAGTGTAATTGATCCCGAGTTTGGTGATGGTTTTTGTACCTTCATACAAAGAACTAGGGATCTTAGCATGCTTGAACGTAAATTTCAACAATTCCATGATCATTGTCAAAACTAACAACAACATTTTTTTTTACATATTACAAAGGCTAAAAAACTATTGCTTAAAGCATAAATAGGCAATAGCTTTGATAATGTAGCCTTTTGTTTTTTGTTTAAGCAGTGCTTATTAAGCAATACTAAAAAACTATTGCTGAATATAGAATATGCAACACTTAACTGACCATTGTTTAATAAGATTGTTGCTTAATATAGAATTGACAATACTTAATTGACTATTATCAAATTATAATTCATAGGCAACATGCAACTTGTTGTAATATGTATCACTAGCAACACTTTTGTAATCATTACTTAAATTTAATTAATAAGTAACACTTGGATGACTATTGTATTTCTAGATTAATAGGCAATAGTTATTTTCTGTTATTTTTATAAATTATTTTAAATTATAAATTTTTTTATGTCCAAAAAATTATATTTTACAACAAATAGATTAATTAGTTTTCCTCTTTAGGCTTCTAAAATAGTTAGCAAATCATTAATTAATTCATATGTAAAACAATATTGTATATGTGATTAATTATCATATAAATCATATGGTGCATTTTATTATGTTTTTAGTGTTAAAACCTAAAATGGTAGATTAAGTTTTATTTTAAAGTTGAAAAATTTTAACCTTATTTTGTTATAATTGGAAGAAAATTAATAGTCAATAATGAAATCTATACATCATATTACAAAGCATCGAAATTTGAACAAATTTATAAATTAATCCAAAAAATCCTCCATAGCAAATGTACTCCTCACATCCCCTAGTAGAGAAAAGGAGAGAGAACCATTCTGGAGCCTTAATGGGGTGGCTACAACTCTATCTAAGGTGTAAGTAGGGCCATGCCTTGTTTTAACCCTATTGGGCCAATTGAGCCATCCTCATTAGTCCAGCTGCAAGGCTCACACCATTAAAGTTTACTATTGGCCCAGATGTCATGATAGACCCAATAGTTTGATCAAATATTAGTTGGTCCATCATACATAATTATTATGACATTCAATTAATCTAATTTAATATATAATTAAACTAGGATAATCCAATATAGGAAATTCTAACATTCTCCCACTTGGACAACATAGTTTAATAAATGAGAAACTAGGTTACAATAAGTGGCCACAAAATTCATGCCAACAACAATCACAATATCATTACAACTATAGGTCCATCATAAGTATCCAATAATGTAAATTATCATATCTGAAGGGATGTTAATGATATGCATATTTTAAATACTTATATTCAAAAGATCAAAAACATAATATGGAATGTGTAAGAAACTAGACATACCTATCAAAATGTGTTCATATGTACATATACACAAAATGGTCCATACATTCTCCTAATTTGCTAAAATGAAAGTAAATTTTGATATAATAATGAGATAGGGTCTAAATGTCTCCATCAATATGTCATAAACAAATATGCACAATTAGCATCATCTATACATATATATGAAACATATGGAAATATCATTAAGATTTCACTACTCTCAAGATAAAAACTCCCACTAGCCCTAAACATTGAAAAGCTTGGCCAAACATGTATGATGCTTATGTGTCTTCTCTCTAACAAATTGATACTTTATATCAAAATACTTTGTACAGGCAATACTTTTATTATTTTAAGACAAGTTCACTATGGTAGCACTGTCACAACATATGGTTACAGTCCTAGACATGCTTTCTACAACTTTGAATCTATATATCATATTCCTTAACAAAATAGCTGCACAAATGGCTTTACAACATGCAAAATATTCAGCCTCCATAATAAAGGTTACTGTAATTAACTTCTCGATAGTTTCCACAATGCAACTCCCCTTATCATTATAAACATATATCCATATATTAACTTTCTATCATTTGGATGATTCACAAAATTAGGGTGAAAGTAGCTTGCAACAATTAGGTCACCAGATCTACAATAGGTCAACATAAAGATTCTTTGTACTTTAGAGGTACTCTATAACTTTTTATGTACTAATCTAATATTTTTGACTAGGATCACTCAAGTATCTCCCAAGTATGGTAAACCAATAACAATATCAAGATGTGTACATACTTGATCATATAGTAGGCTACCAACAATAGAAACATATGGAACACACTTTGCTATTTACATTATTTTGAGGACACTAAGTTTTAGGAAGAATCTCACCCTTCTGGAAAGGTGCAATACTTGGAAAGCACATAAAAAAAACATGTTGAACCTCCTGAGCACCTTATCAAAATGCAATCTTTGGGAAAAGCCAAGAAAACCCAAAATCTATGACAATAGATCCATATGCCTAACCAAAAAAAAAAAAAAAAGAGAGCATCACTTTGATCTTTCATAAGTAAACAATATATGCTTTGTCTCAATCAGGACTCATAACATAGTTTTCAAGGATAATACCATCAATATAAAACTAGAAATATAAATCTGCCCATATCCAACTTAAAGCAAATACACAGATCTACATCATTTTCCTTGAATCCAAGAAAAGCAATAATCTCTGCAATCATGAGATACCATTGTTTAGACTTTGTATTCAAATCATATTCATGAATCATTTCAATTGACATACTAAGCGCTCTTTACTCTTCTCCTAGAAATCATCTATTTACTTCACACAAATAGTTTCTAGTTAATCACCATTCAAGAAAGGTGTCATACAATTTGGTGAAGCTTTAGGTTAAAATGAGCTACTAGTGCCATAACAACTCCAAACGAGTCTTCAATTAAAATAAACAAGAAAATTTTCTATAATCAGCACGTTCTTTCTAAATGTCTATTGGCATTAATATGGCCTTATACTTTCATTCACCACTTAAGTATCCTATGGTCATCCAACAAGCTTGGAACTAATTGTTAACTCAATAAGATCTCACACATCATTATAGAGCATCAAAGCAGCCATCATTCAAAACCTTCATCCATTCGAGAGAATTTGGACTTGAAATGACTTCATGAACAATTAGTGAGATCATTACCGTCATTGATGTCAAATTCAAGCTCTCGCATTTATTCCACATAGTCATTAGTAATTTGTGATCTATGAGCCATCTAGGATTTTCTTAAGGGTACTTTATTTAAAAGATTTAGTCTTTTTCTACTACCATTAGAGCATTAAGCTTATTTAATTTACACTATTGGTTTTACCATATGTGATACTAGATCATCTTCTAAATCTTCTAGATTAATTTGGTTTATTTTCTACCAGTAACATTGCTAGTGGAATAAAAAATGGTACTCATCTAACAGAGGTGTTAAATGATCTTTCACTCCATTATTTAACTAATAAACAGAAAATGAGGTGCTTCAATGACCATGATGGTGTGGGTTGGACAATAAAATCTACTACCTTTTGTCGCCATTGCAACATCCAATAAATTGATCATCCAAGTCTTTAGATCAAGTTACTTAATAAATTGATTATATGGCTTCACTTTAGCATTGTAACTCCAAATATGGTATGCCTAAGACTAGGCTTTTCTTATATAACAAATCATGTAGGGTTTCAAGTACAGACTTACTAAGGACTTGTTTCAGAATATACATTGTAGTCTCCAAAGCATTGCCTATAAAAAGTCTAGTAAAATCGAATGCACCAACATACATCTGATCATATCCATAAGCATGTAATTCAACCTTATTGCGATCCAATTCTAACCATCAAATGTTCAATAGAATGTCTCACTAGAGCCAGCAAAACATCTTGATTTATTGTGATGCATACTCAAATTAACTTTCTTATTTTTCTAAAATTAGGTTCCTTTGGGGTATGGCATGTTTGCATGCTTAGCACTCGATTTATGTGAAACAAAGTGAGCATAGAGACCTTTCAATTCTTCCCATCATATTTTGCTTCACTACCTTTAGAGGTCATTTGACTAAAAGTTTACCCAGCCTTTTAGGTGTGATATGATATCTTAAGAACATCAATGTGAATTGGAAAAAAACTCTAAAACATGCGAAATCAAATTACTATTATTCATGTCCACTTTTATGTTGTTCAAGCAACTATAGATGTATACTAATTCTATGATATGCTGACAAATTCCACCAACACCGCCCTAAATAGTTTTGTCCAGCAACTGGAGGAAATATACTTTTTCACCTTATCAAACTTTATGAACCTATCAACTATAGAGTCCATAAATGCCTTGGTATTTGGAGAGTTAGTAATGCCCTTCATGATAGCCTTATCCTTAGTATACATCACAATCATCAAGTACACTCCATTAGAGTGTGTGCACTTTCTGTGAAGAGATCCTCTGTACCAGTAGAATCATTGTCTATGTTTGACTCTTTCTCTCTCCATGTCAAATGTAAAATTTGGTGATTGCTACATATAATATTAGTAATTCAGATTAGATGTCTTCTACTTAGCCTAGTCCTCATAATTGTTCTCATTTATCAATTTCATGGTAATCAATTGCATATGTAACAAAAGATTGAGGAAATAACAACTTATGAAATTCATCATAAATTTCCAAAATTGCATGTTCAATATAGTCATGCTATAATATTTTCTCAATAACAATGCAATTCCAAACAATATTACATTACAAAACTCAACACTGATAAGGTATTTAAGGCTTTTTAATATAACACAGATCGAATGCTACATTCCTAAAGCCTTACACCAATAAGGTATTTCAAAATTTAAGAACATAACAAGAAATCCTAACACTCACATTATCACCAACAAGCTATGTTAATAAAATTACACTAATAAGGCACATATATTATTAACATAGAGCTCTCCTAAATACAATTTTGAAATTCTATTTCAGAAAAACTCTATGCCACTGGTCGCATGATAAGTGAGTACGTAGTTATACAAAATTTCATGACATAATATGAGCAAAATTAATTCTTACATAATTTTACAAATTTCACAAAATAATTTAAAAAATATTCTAATATGCAAAAAATATCAGATTAATCCAGAAAAATTAAATATAGTGGTATAATATTTAAGAATTATATAGTAAATTTTTCTTCTCCAAACAACATAAAATTAATGCTCAAATAAATAAGAGAATAATTAAATAAAATATCTTTATTTCTAGAAAATTCTAGAACAATTAAATATAGTATCCAATATGTAGCAAACACATAGTACTATTTTTAGGCCTAAATAGTATCAAATAATTACTCAAATAAATTCAGCAAAAATTAAACAAAATATTTTATTTCTGAAAAAACCTGAAAAAAGTACCGAAAAATAGAGTTTGGAGAGTGGAGCTGAACAATATAAATTTCATTGTGCTCCACCATCGCCACAATGATGCATGGTGCTCACCTTCAGTGTGCATGATCCTATGCATCACAGGTTGGATTTCGCCTTCTTCACTTGTTTTGCTGAAATCGGGTTACCAAACCCAAATTTTCATCCAATTTGCATTTTGCTCCTGTCATTATTTTTTACTCAAGTTTTCTATGAGATTTTTCCATCTAAGCATTCTAAAACAATCCCTTTGATATGCTTCATAAAATTTGATGAAGAATTGAGCAATTTTTAGCATAAAAATACCAAACTTACCTAGTTTAGATGATTCAAAATGTTTAAAATTGATGCTACTTTAGTTTGGATTTTTAAAAATTGATTTCATGCTTTTAGTTGTCTAATAATTCTAATATCAAATCATGAATTAATTTGAAAAAATACCTAAGAATTTGGTTAAATTTTCACAAAACACATTAAACCCAAAAAATGGCCTTAGAATTTCAAATTTTCAACTAGAACATGATTCCCCAGTAGATTGTTTAAATTGATTTGTGCATTTTGTATAATATACCCTTTTGAGATGAAACCACAAATCAATTTGAGAAATTTTTTGTTAAATTGTTCTAATTTGCAAAAAATCAATGTTTTTTTGGAAAACATTCATTGATCCAATTCATGATTGCATCTCAAATTTCACAAAATTCATAATCAAATCATGCAACTTAATAATATCAAAAAGGCAAAAAAGCTTTCATATAAAAATCCATAATTTTTCTCAACAATAATTATAGATAATCCAATAGTTTAATCAAAAAAAATTTCTAAAGAAAATTTACATGAATTTGAGCCTTACAACATGAAAAAAGAATTGGCTCTAATACCAATTGCTATAATCGGAAGAAAAATATTATGCAATAACCAGATCTATACATCATATTACAAAACATCCAAATTTGTACAAAACTATAAATTAATTCAATATATATGCATACATGATATTTCAATGTAAATTCATCCAAGCAAATTCTCCAGAGCAGGTACACTCCTTACATGTGCTTGTAGAAAAAGGGAGAGAGAACTATTTTAGAGCCTCAATAGGCTGGTTACGACTTCATCTAGGGTGTAATTAGGAACTTGCCTTCTTGTAACCCTTCTAGGCGATGTTATGTTAGGTCCCATATCCTGATCACATATTAGTTAGTCCATCATACTTAATTGTTATGATATTTAATTAATCTAATGTAATATTTAAACTATGGCAGTCTAATATAGGAAATCCTAACATATTTTTTTAAAATTTTATTTTAGACAATAAAATTATATTTCACAAAATATAAACACAATTTTAAGTTTTATTTTCTTTCACTTCATTTTTAAACCAATAATTATTAGTTTTTTGTTTTCCAGTGTTAGTATTTCCAATGAGTAAAGACTTTGCCAAATAGAGTGCTAGGGTGTGAACTCGTCATTTGCACAATTCATCTTTGCTTCTCATGCTAGAAATTTGCAAGTTAGGGCTTGAAGACTTCTTCACTCACAAAGAACTCATCATTGTAATTTTAGAGCGGATAGCTCACACAACTTACCTATGTGAAGAGTTTCAAATTCTATTAGAGGAGGGAAAAGATGCTGCTAACATTACCTTGCATCTCCTTGCTCCAAATAAAGGGTGAAATCATTTTTAGTAGCATCATCAAATGGTTGAACTTACTCCAAGTTGTTACCAATGACATGCTAGTAAGATACTCAACCACTATTCAATCATTAAAAATGAAAAAAAAAATGTTGACTAATTGAATACAAGTTGTATTGGATCATTTTTTATTGTATATATGTCAAATCATTGATGAATGTTGGCATTCAAAGTTTATATTGAATGTGGAACAATATACATTAAACAAATTTTCCAATAGAAGTGACAAATATACTTATTTAATATTGGTGTCAAATGCCATCCTCTTTGTTTTATGATGCCATTGCCCTTTTGATGTAGCCACATGTAAAAGTACTTTTGTGTTTCAAATTCCAAAATATTTTACTTTACGTGAAATGCCACAATACGAAGTTATGAATTCTATTTTGGGAGCTAGAGACATTGAAATTTGAAAATATTGCCATCTTTGTTATGTGTTAGTGGTACTATTTAGATTGAGACTCAAAATGCATTTTTTTTTCTTTTATTTGCAAAGCAGTGAAACACTATCTTAGATAGATCCAAAACTAAATTTGTAGGTAGTCTATAGTCATGGGCACAAAAGGTCTAGAAAATGGTTTTTTTGTGGTTACAGGTAAATAAGGTGGGGATAGTGGGCCTAGAATTAGGTGACCATTTTCAGGATGGAAAAAAGCTATGGTTACAAGGCTAGAAAAATCAATAGAGTTTTCTTGTAGGATTATTTTATGCATTATGGCTTTATTGTTGGATTTGGAGTTGTTATTTGTTAGTTTTAATCTTTAGACATGCAAAATAGTGACCTTGATGTTTGAGATTGAATTATGGCAGCAAGGAGGCTATTTTGAGTAGCATAACGGCCATTTTATTAACAAAATATGATTTTACAGTTTTGGCTATAACTAGCATTCATGTAATTTTTGCCTCAAAAACATTTAATTGAAATCATAACCCCAATTACAAAACCAATTATGTGACTGTTCGAGCTAATGTCTTGTTAGGTATTTTGTTTTTATTATCTTCTTGTGAGCTAATCAAGGTTTTAGTTAATCGGCAGGATACATAAACTTATTTAACTAATTTCTTTTCTCCTATGAGGATTTATTGAAAAATTTAATTTGCATTTTGCATCCATGAAACTAACTCTTTGTGTGTATACAATTTAGGTTGATATATCAAGAACTTGCTCTTTCTTTCTTGAGTATGGGGTTTGGGAAACTGCATCTCCATTGAGAAATCGCACCAAGTTATTCGTAAAGAACTTGGGCTTATCTTCCGAAAGCCTTGCAAAACAAGGTAAAACGAGCAAATTAATCAATAGCTTTCTACACAATAAATAGTCATTTCTGAATTAATTGATTTCTATTTTTTCTTTAAAGGAAACTTTTAAGATTCTATTTCGATAACATGAGGTAATATATGGTTAATTTGAATATTATTGAAGAATTTTGATGATTGACATGTCACAAGAACGAGATTAATTATACATCCATGACATAGGCTGTAATCTTTAGAGATTTGATTTCTATTTTGATTCTGAGTTTATGATTATTGTTATTATAAATAAATTCTCGAGCTTAGCATTTATTCTCCAACGACTACTTGAGTTGGTCGTGCCAAAATTTTGGATAATTTACACTATACTCCTTAAATTGTACTTTGGTTCCAACTTATCCCTTCAACTTGAAAATCCAACACTTAATCCCGTAAAGTTGTAACATAAATAATACCATCAACAAGATTTTAATTTTAACGGAACTTTATGTTTTCCCATTGTCTTCCTTGTTTCTTAAGTTACAGGACAGGACTGAAAATTTTAGAAAAATTAATTGAGATACAATCTTTTCCCATTCTACCATTTTCTATTTAGAATTCATTAATTTTTTATATATTCCTTAATCAATTAGCTATTCAGGTTCACCTCATTCAAGGTTAATAAATTATCATGAAAATTGGAAACACATCGTGAGTATGACTTCATCTATTCAACAAATATCCTACGTCCAAGTAACGGACATTATTCTTTTAGTTATTTCAATCATACAAGTAAATTCTATTAGTTCTACCTAAAACAAAGAGAAATAACAAGAAAAAAATTATAAAATCAGAAATATAAGAAATTTAAGAAAATAGTAATTTCAATGATGAAAATAATACCGACTAATTTAGAGCAAATCATGCAAGTATATCACTCTAGGTCATTGTTTCATCAAAATTGTCGAAAAAATTGCACTGTTTTGTATAAGGAAGATTTCCACCAATTTTTTCTTCAATTTGCCACCAGAATTCCATGCAAATGAAATAACCTACCAAATTGGTTTGGGTGTTACTTTCAGATTTTCTGATTGTTATCTAATTTTAACTTAGTTTATTTTTCCTATTAATTGATACAAATGTGTAAAAGCCTGAAATATTTATTCTTATATGAGTTAATTCACTCAACCATCACGTGGTTGTTATTTTCATTTTAGTTTATTTTATTATTTCTTATATTATACATTTTTTTACCTCATAATTAAATAAAAAATCTTAAACTACATTGCATAAATATGCCATCAAAATTATTATATAACTACAATAAAAATTATTTGAGTAATATGTAATAATTTTAAAAATTATATACCAGCTAAATCCGTAGTGATTTTATGTTTGCAATGAAGTATATTATATATACTTTTTTTCATCTTTCTAAAATTTAAAAGTACTAAAAAGCTTAATTAATATTACTTTTTTTTTAAGATTTCACTCTAATTAATATTTTTTTGTGCTTTTTCTAATTTTTCTATGCACATGACAATATTATATCCGAAACTCTCGTGGTGTGAAGCCAACTGGGAAAAAGATGAGGAGCTGAGTAGTGACCTCCCCATGTATATAGGTGTTGAACGTGCCAATTAACATGTCTTTAGAAGAATAAAATGCGACCACGTATCTTTAACGTATTGATAACATCAATGAGATGTCTGTTAGATAGTTGATATAGTTACATTATTCACGTATGCTTTAGTCATGCCTTTTGTCATGCACTGATCGGATAATTGATCCGCTGAGCCCTTTAATCAAGTCCTATGAATAGATCGATCAACTAGATATAGCAGATCGATCAACCTAGGTCAGAGATTGCTTGTCATAGCCATGGCTCCTGATCATTTGATCTTAGTCGATCGTTTGGAGACTATAAACCAATTTAAGTTGTGTCAATATCTACTTTTTTATCTTTCAAGTATTAAAAAATATATGAAAACTTAATTAATTTCTTTTTTTTAATTTATTTATAGTTTAATTTTAAACTAATGACTAATTAATTGACTGAACTGTTGTATCATTTATATTTTCATTTTAGTTGAGTTAATTATTTATAATTTTTTTTATTAATTGATCCAAATGTATAAAAGCTTAATCAATATTTTCTTATTTTTTTTAAATTATATATATATCTTGATTTAAAATAATGGGAAATTAGTTTATTCAACTATTTTCATTTTAATTTAGTGTATTATTTAGTATTTTTTTATTAGTTGATTCAAATGGTTAGAAGCCTTATTATTATTATTATTATTATTATTATTATTATTATTATTATTATTATTATTATTATTATCATTATCATTATTATTATTATTTTAAGTTAGAATTTAAACTTAATTCACTGTTAATTATTATTTTAAGTTAGAATTTAAACTTAATTCACTGTTAATGTAAATTAATTTTACATTATCATGCACCCATGTATTGTTACATCATTAGAAAACTATTAAAATTTTCTTAGTGTGGGTAGAAGCTCCAAGTCACTCTTACTTTATTAATTGTGTTGCATTTTCCAATTCAATAATAGTGTAAAATGTTTTACAATGAGAGTGGAACAAATTTAAACTCTTAAAGTTACATATTGTTTACTTTAAAAATTATAAAAAACAATACTAATTTACTCATTGCATGTGATTGTTATTTTTATTTGAGTTCAAATTTGATCCATTGTTATTATAAAGTTTTTTACACTATCAGTGAATAAGATGTTACATATAATTCAAAAATTTAATAGTTTTTTACTGACATGACAACACATGAATAAATGAATGTGTAAAACTAATATAAATTAACAGTGAATTAAATTTAAATTTTTTTTAATTTTAGTTTAGTTCATTACTCAGCATATTTTAATTAAACTCAACAATTTCTCAATTTAGCTATGGCAAATTCTGTTGCTAAATATTCAAAATTCAATCGCTAAATATATTGTTGACAAATTCATCAATGGATATTAATCCATCTCTAAAGCCGACATTGGAAAAATTTTAGTGATGAAATTTTGAAATTTGTCACTTATTTCTATTGTTATATCTTTCAGAAAATAATAATTACACCCTCATATATATATATATATTGAAAAATAACCAATTAATTATAGTGACGGAAATAGTGATGTCACTGTTAACAATTTTTTCATTAAATTCCTTGCTATTCAAAAAATGTATAGTTCTTTATGTCGCTAATCAGGAATTAATTTTTTTTTTGTGCATTCCATTTGACCTACAAATAAACTTAAACAATGAACAAATGTGCAACCCAACACATATTTAGAAATAGATAAAATTATATATATCATAAAATCAAATCAAATAAATAACAAATCACAAATCACAAAAACATTCAAATTAACATAAAAAATTAGCAATCACAAATTAACTTCACAATACCTGATGGGCAAAATCCCTATGAAACAAAACCTTCAGTCAATTTCTTAAAAAATATTCAGATTATCAAAAAAATTATACAATATCTACATTAAAACCCTAACATTCATACATAAAAATACACAATGAAATCAATTAAACCAAATACTAATCAACATCACATATAATGCATATTAACTAAATGAAACAAAAATTAGAAAAAAAAAACACAAATTTTCAAATGAGAGTTAGAGAGTTACAGTTGAGCTAAATATTGGGTGAAATGGGAAAAGAAAACTTCCTTCAAACCACTAGAAAATGGCCAACTTAGTATCGGTGTTGGATGATGGTGATGTCGATAATAATGTTGAAAAAGGATAGCAGATTAAGAGAGAGGTAGAGGAAGAGTGAGAGGACGGGGGAGGAGTGAGAGTGTTAGAGAGATTACGAAATGAGTTTCTGCTAGGGATTGCAAATTTATCATGACTTAGTGATAGAATTTTTGAATTTTGTTGCTAAATTCATAATTCCATCACTAAATTCAATATCAAATTCCATTGTTAAACTAGCAAAAAAATAATTCTTTTAAAAAAATGCAATATATTTATTCATTTATTAATTTTTAAAATATTAGCGGTAAATTTGACGACAAAATTATTATTTTAAAATGAGTATATTGAATCGGTTGCTAATAGGTATTGGTAAAATTGAAGGGAAGCTCTCACCAAATTTAGTACTGGAATTAACTATGGATTTCCTTTGTCCATCGCTCAATTATTTATATGAAAATTTATTTTTCCATTATATGGTGATGGAGGTTTTGATGCCGATTCCATCACTAAGTGTCAAAATTTTTGTAGCGTTAGTAATTGATTCTCTTCTAATTTTATTTATTATCTCAATCAAAATAATTTTGATATTATCATTAATAGTTGCATATATTTTTTATACAACAATTGACACTTGTCAACATATAATTTCAACAAATTGCACTAAGAATATCCCTTTTACGAATAATTAGTACTTAACTAGGGTGAAAAAAAATCAAGTTCAGCCAAATAATTGTTTATTTGAGCTTGAGCTTGGCAATAATAAACAAGCATGAGTTCGAGTATGAAATCAATGAGACTGAAAATTTTGAGTTTGAGTTTGAGCTTGAGCTGATTTTGAATATGTACCTAAATGAACTTATATAAGTTTACATAAGCTACATTTTATTTAGTCTAAACTTCTCATTGATCTGAAATATTCAAATTTAAAATCTAGCTCAAATTACATATGAATTTAGATGAATTCATACAAATTTTCACCAGCTTAAAGGATTATCTTGTTACATATCCATATAAAATTTATGTGTCAGATTATTTATATATAATATAAAAATAAAAAATATTACAAATTTTACAATGACAAAGTTTATTGTATATAATAAATAACTTTTAATTTATATAATAAATAACTTTCAAACAACTTTTGCAATAACATTAGAAATTGGTTTATCACCTCATTTTTAAACATATAATTTTTACATATATAATTAATAAATATTAAGTTGGATATATAATATTTTAATTAAAACATGAAAATAAGTTTGAAATTATGTGACAAAGTGATATATTAAATTAACATAGAATAATAATGTGATTTTTGTTTAGAAGGTTTATGAAAAAGATAATTAATTAAATAAAATAGTTAATTAAATAAATTATGGGTGTTATTTACAAGGTTTTGCATAGTTTAAAGCTGTCTAAATTTGTAAAATTGTGAGGGTAAAATCTAATGGCCTTAAAGTTAAAGGGAGATTTTTACATTTTGGATAGGTTTAGTGCAGTTTTCAAATGCACAAACGAATTTTTCTAAAATTATCAGATGATCTATGTGTTAGAAAAATCTAACAATATTATTCGTAGTTCTTTAGATTCTAAACCATACAGAAAACTACATCAATATATAATAGGATCTTAGATATTACAATTCTCACATTCATGATTA
>JANHAO010014586.1:0-15244 GCA_026873985.1 Saraca asoca
GAATCTTGACTGCTTAGGATAGATTTATTAATTATTTCAAGGCTTCTTGTTATGGTTTTCATCAATTAAATGAACCTTAGTTGATTAATGATTCATTAATCTCAAGTTGATTAGTTCCCTTCGCTGGTTGCATTGTGTTTATTGTGTTTTAGTTTTTGTTTTGTATGTTTTTGTTAGAGTAGCTGTAGTTTTATATTCTGCTAACCCTCCCTAATTTAGCTCCTAATATCATTGATAATATCATCCTAAAATGGTCCTTGGGTTCAACCTGGGTTGCCTATACTACAAGTTAGTTTCGGTAGCTCTAGTTTATAAATTTCTAATTTGATCCGCCTCGACACGCATGATCACCTTCCACTGCCTTCAAAAAGGCCCTTTTAAAGAATAAGAAATCATGTTATGGCCCCAACAAAATTAAAGATTTTCACCTCAATCCCTCAATAACATTTATTTTATTTTATTTTATTTTGAGGTATAACAAAAATGGATTAAATTCAAAATATAAAGGCATTGACATACTCTAATTGTTCTTTTAATGATTTTGCTATCCTATTTTTGTTAAAGTATGACCAAAACTTAATTAGCTATAAACATTACAACAAAATCATCACTTGTGCCATAGTTAAAATCATGGCACAAGATCAAATTTTCCGTTTCTATGCTGTTTAGCTACAAGAATACTAGTCGAGTGGATACGTAACACAAGTAAGCATGGCAAGGAAATTGCTATAGGGAAAAAGGTCCCGTGGCAAGAAAGCTATAGTCATGGCCGTCCAGCCACGAAAAAATTGTGGTGAAAAAAAATGGCTAAATGATTTAACTGATTTAAACATGAATTGTTTCAAGTTCCGGTCTATATCATACCTTACAACCATTGAATCGATCCTAGTTTCGAATAATTGATAGCAATAGATATATCTTTAAGATGTAAAAATGAAGGTTCCAACCCCTACCCTATAGGAGAAGCTACACTTTAACAATCATTAGATCATCATGTGTTTCAAGCTTATAAAGTCTACATTATATATATATATATATATATATATATTCATATCTCTTTCTATCTTTAACTAACAAATTAAAATATCATATTGAAATTTATTTTAACTTCACATCTAACAAAAATAATGTAATATAACTCAATATCTTAATATAAAAGATATATTATAATTTATTAAATAATATATTTTGATATATATATATATTATGAATGAGAAAATGTTATAAATTTAGTATTCTTATATTTGATAAATATAATATTTCTTTATTTATATATATGATGTCATCCTATTCGACCACTGATTCGATTGATTGAATTGTGATCCTCTGGTCATTCTAGTTCATCATCCAGTCTAATTTTTAAAATATTATTGACCACAAGAACTAATATGACTAGCTAAATTAGTCATCATTTTGCTAGTAACAACTTATAATGGCCCTAGTAAAGAAAAATTAAAATTACAAAATTGAATAGATCTTTTCCTTTTCTCGTTGGAGAATTATATACACCAGTATCAAAAATCTTTCTTTTGATAAGATATGTAGAGAATTGATAATCAATAGATGTGAAGATAATAGAAGTTAGAGTTTGATAGCAAGAGGAATTAAGACACAAGAAAAGAAAGAAAATTGGAGATAGAGATTTTAAAGTGGTTCAACTTGAATTGAAATCGCAATTCAAGTCTACTCCACTTGATCATTCTCAACCAAAAGACCTCTGAATTAGAAATAAAAACTATCAGAATTGATAGGCTCTTGAAATGTCAGTCTTTACAACAATCACATAAAAATTTAATAGGTTTTCTTGCTAACCTAAAAGAATTTACAACAGGCTCTTCTAAACTTATATAGATTTCTAACGCTTAGAAATCCCAAATAAATGAAATAGACTAAGGGAAGGATAGAAATTATAATACCAGAGTTTGAGATGAATATCTCAAACAAACTATAATAACCTCAAATAATCTTTGATCCAATCAGCTTGAAGAATTCTCAAAAGAAGTGATAAAGTAGAGAGAAAGTCGTATTCAGCTCTTTTTCCAGTATTTTCGTATTGAAATTGTGAAGAAAAATCATGTGAAAATGTTTATATAGGGAAGGCAGTTAGGCTTGAATAACTGTTGTAATCGTCTGTAATAGAAAAATTGATTTTCAGTTGGTACATTAAAGCAGCATCGATTATAATCTATTATTCACTAATGCATCAAAATGTAATCAATGTACAGTCTATTGTACATAGTCTTCACATCGATAACAGCATCAAAGTAGCCATAATTCCTAACCTCCGGTAAAAAGATTTCTTTCACGCATCGAGGTGACTTCAATTTAGACATGAGTTTTTCAAAAGTTCTTTATCGCATTGATATCACATTGAAGTATGATGTAAAAAATTATTTTAAAAAGAATTGTTTGCTTCAAACAATTTCTCTACCTTGTTATTTAATTAAAAACATTTGGATCAAACATTATTTGAGCTTATTTACAAAAGATCCTATTAAAATAAAATAAGTCCTAAAAACTGAACTTGGATCTTGAATCTTGAATCAAATATCTTTAAACTTGCAAAGCAAATCAAAACACTAAAACAAATTATTAGTTAAAAATTATTTTTCAACATTAAAACTAAGGAAAATTTATAGCTTAGAATAATCTAGGTCAACAACTTAAATTGTGACTATTTATCTTATAGGTTGTATAGATTTATCCCTCCAAATATTATGTGGGAAGCTCATTCAATTTGGCAATTTATATATATATATATACATGTATATTTGCCATGTACATGGTTTATTTGTAGTTTAAATATTAGCACAAGTGATATTTTACCACGACCATACTTAATTTGTGGTACAAGTGATACTGCGTAATAGGTAAAGCTATCCTGTAGCATAATTCTTGGTACAAATGGTATTGTGCCATGGGTATAGTTTTCCCATGGCATAAATTTTTTAGTGTAATACCTTAAAAAAATGTTACTAAGGGACCGAAGTAAAATTTTTTAATTTTTCATTAGGGCCAGATTGTAATTTTTCTTTTTCCAAGAGGACTTATTTGAAAATGATGGAAAGTCAAAGGGGTCAAAATACAATTTTCCCATTTTAGTTTATGTATAACTTTCCCAGCAGCTTCATTTTCTTCTTCCTCTAGCTTAATCAAACCCCTTCAACCGAAGCTCTCTTTTACTACTCTAGTGATCTCCTGCCGACTTTGATGCTTCACCATCATTATCCTCCTTTTCTGGAATTCTCTAGCACCTTCTCCATCACTGGCATGTGTTGCTTCAATTTGGCCAAAGCTCCCCTACTCTACTGCGATCTCTAGGCGAGCTACTTCTTCCTTTTCAACAATCGCAGTCCAACGAGCCCACCGGTCTTCCTCTTCCTTTGGTCACTTTCCAGCAACCTTCCTCTTGCACCAGCTTAGCTCACAGTAGCAGTAGCCTTCCCTTCCTCCCTTTCCTCTAACATGTTGTTCAGCTAGCACCCACACTAACTTACCGGTGATGTTCTAGTGTCGGCTGAGCTCCCCATTTGCATTTTGGAGGGTGGTGAGTATTTCTAGAATAAAAGATCTATTTTATAGGAAGTTACATCAAGTTTTTAAGAAATCCCTACCTGAAACCCTAACCATCAAAGTTGAGGTATGTTGAAATATTGTTGCTCATTAGCTTCAGCGATATTTCCAAGGAAGAATCAAGCACACCAACGGCTAATTTTTGGAGCTCCAGCTAATTTTTCAAGTTGGTAGCTTTGTGATCAATTTGAGAATTTTAGCTTTAGATATTGAAGTCTAATATTAATACTTGAGGGTGTGGTTAGCTAGAGAACCTTAAATCTAAGTTCAAGTGCTAACTTTAACATTGATTATATCCAACTAGGTTGAATAACTTGATTTTTCCAAGTAGGCTAATTTAGCACCTTGAGGAATAATTAGACCACTCTAAGAAGTGTCTAAGGTGAGTGAATGATCCTCTTCACTTAATAAATCCCATTGGTAAATATGAAATAATTTTAGTATATGGAATATTATGATTCTTTTAAAATAATGGAATTTTCTTATATATTAACGTGGTTTCAAAAGTTTACTCATATATTGTTGACGGTGAAATTCGATTTGTTCGAAGAGCCTAAACTTTAGTCAATCGGATATGAGTTTTGGGAATCAATGCCGCTTCTGAAGTATTATGGAAATGCAGCCAAGACGAAGAAGACGGAATTCATGAACAACACGCTTTAACATGGTTCGGCTAAATCTGGGCGGTACCGGACCCTATGTCCACGGCGAAAATTTTATTGATATTGGATAATTTACAGAGTTTTTGTTTGTAAGATTGCCTCTCTCTCTCTCTCTCTCTCTCTCTCTCTTTCTGCTAACAATGCAATCCTATTTATAGAGGAAGGAGAGGTTATATGCATTAATTACAAGCTACAGTTGTATCATATCAAATAAATGAGAAAAGACAGTGAAAAGACTGTAGTCCAGCTGTTTGCGGCATATAGGTTGTGGAAGTGGTTCTTTTAGGCTGGCTGTAGGCTTATGACTGTTGCCTGACGTCATTTCAGCCATTCAAAGGATTAGTAACTCAAATGCTAGAGTTCAGTCTTCGCAATCCTTGCGAGGCACCGAGGAGACGAGCTTGGTACCACTTACAGAGGAGCCAGTGGACTCTTGTGAGGAGGTCTATCATTCTTTTAAAATGTTTTACTGAGACATTGGCGAGGTATAGCTCACTAGGGAGGAGCTTGCTAACGTGCTCCTGTCGATCGAGTGATCTGCTGAGGAGCAAGGACTGGTCTTCATTTCCTCGGGGACTCGTCTTTGTAAGGCCAATTTTAATATACAACATATATTGTACATGTATATAGAATGTTTTTTCATGATAAGTTATGCACTTTCATCTTGATTATAATATTGGAATTGATGATACCATTTTTCTATACGATGAATAGATATGAAAAAGCATTAGCAGGTTTATGTGTGTTTTGATAAATGTTACTTACTCAAATAGGGATTTTCATGCCATGTGATATTTTTAGAATGTTAACTTGAGATACTGGATCCACTAAAAAATTTATTGATAACCCTCAAGTGCACTTGTGAACATGTGAATTATCCAGGCATGAGTGAATAAAGGAGGAAATGTAGGGATATATTTATGTTCATGAGTATTCGACAAACATGTTGGATGGCTTATGACAATGATTATGTTTATATTTTAATGCTTACCTCTTGAAATTTATTCTTTGGGAAATCCAGTTGAATATTTTACTATATTGAGTTTTGTTGAAATTTTAGAAAGCTTTCCTGATTTTCTCACATATTTACATCATGATGAATATATTTTCAATAGTAGTATACTTTGATGTTTACCTTTATGTTATTGAATATCGTATTTTCAATTACCTAACTTTTTTGATGGATGAAGTTTTCGAATATGCTTTGAGATCATGGTTGTTGAACAGGTAAGCATATTTTCACGACTATAAACATGATTTATAAATGGGGTTTTAGTGTTTATGGGATTGTTTACTCACTAAATCTATATGAAATTCACTCTTGTCTTCTCAATGCTTTTTAGAGTACTAGGATACACCTACCATCCCTCCACCTCACACTAATATGGGATCTGCATCTTGATCAAATGGATCACATCCTATGGAGATTTAAGGTATAATAGTGATATAAAATTTTAACAGTTAGTTGGATTTTATGCATACATGTATGTTGATTGTGAAGAGCCATTGTTATTTTGTTTCACTGTACAAGTAGTGGTGGGTGTATAACCCTTTTGTTGTAGTATAAGCCTTATGCCTAGATATCCGAAAAATAGTGAAAATTCTGTTGGATTTTTGGTAGAAATGTTTATGTACATATTTGGTTATTTATTGGTGTAATTGGGTGTCTTGGTATGTTATTTGCATTATCAAGCTTATAGGGGGTTTTCTAATGGTGACCTTTTAAGTCGGTTATGTTCTGTGATCAGAGCATGGCATTTAATTTATTTGTACATTTATTTAAATTCTTTTATTCTGTGGCAAAAGATAAAATCATCATAATTTCAAATTTTCATGACATAATTTGTGACACAAGTGATAATTTGTTATAATGAAAATTGATTTTATTTGCGATTATTTTTCTAAAGGAAGTTAGCAATAGTAATAATAATAACTCATATTACTCTCATCAAATGACCTCTAGAGTGAATCTCTTACACAAAAACCAGTAATAATAGTCATTATGAGATCTAAAACAATTAAAAATAGCTATTAAAATAAGTATCTTATCAAGTTTTAAGCTTCACACCTACAAATTAACAACTCAAGATTAATAATTTTTAAATCATATAAAAAATCTAATTCAAATGATTGGAGAAATCCATGAGTGAATTTGACATTAACATAGAGTAAGGTATGTAAGTTATTTATCAAAAGCTTTCTAAAAAATTTCTAATTTTGAACATGTGATATTAAAGAAAATAGGCAATATAATATTTTATAACTGCACATATAGTTGAACGTTCAGCAACACCTTTTTAAATAAGAGGAAGATTATAATATTGTTAGAATTTCACATTTGGATCTACATAATTCATGATTAAAGTGTGTCAAATAATTGACCCATTAATGAGATAACTGTATTGGGCTTTATTAGGTACTTAAGCCTGCAAATTGAATAACAGGTCATGATCTATGATGCGTAAGATCTTGACCTAATCAGCTTTATTAATGATGAGTCCCTACTCACCAAATCCTAAGTTAGATAGTATTTTTCCATTAGCTACTACCAAAGCTCTACAGCTTAGGGTTTGCTTGAGGACGGACACCCTCACAACAAAATTATTCTTAGATTGTGTTACAGGAGTAGTAATATAGAAATCGAATAAAGAATTATAGCAGATTTGTTGATCATAGATATTGGTCTAGATTCATGTATGATTAAAATTATTGATTAATTTATTTTTTGGTTCTACAATCTAATTATGCCTTTTAACACAATTAATTGGTATAGTTTATTTAAAGTAATTACAACAAATGTTATTAAAGCCATTTAATTGTGTTATTAGGTTAATCAGATGTGTGGATCTAATAGAAATAAATAATATGAAAATATGCTATAAATCTGATAACATTATTTCGTAACCTTGTAATTAATTTATATTTATTTAATTATAAATGAGATTTTGTCTGGGTAAATATATATATAGTGGGGATCAATTGACATTACTCAAAGACTTACACCTTTACATCAAATCTAAATCATTCATTTCCACTCCATCTGATAGCATAAGCCATTTAGTTTAAAATTATAGTTGGATTTTAATAATGAAAGAGAATCATGTGCCAATGCATTTAATTACCTTTTTCTTGCTTTTAAACTCCTAATTTATTCATTCTTTTTCTTTTTTCTTATTTTTTTTATGTTTTTCTCTATGTAGTTAAATAGCGAAATAATTTTTTTCTTACTAAGTTTCATAAAAATATTTTTCATATTTTTTATGTTTTTCTCTGTGTAGTTAAATAACAAAATAATTTTATAAAAAAATTTTCATAAAAATTAAATTACTCCATTATAAACCAAATCTAAACCATTAGTAACATAAAAAGTATTTGATTTCTTTAATTTGTTATATATAAATTAGTAAAAATAATATTTTATCATATCTAATTCAATAAATAATATAAGTAATTTGTTTAGAAAATATTTTTCCAATTTGTCTATCTTATACATTTTGTGAAAGAAATATTTTTATAAAACTTAGTAAGATAAAATTTATTTTGTTATTTAACTATATAAAGAAAAATGTAAAAAAAAAAAAGAGGAGAGAAGAAAAAGAATTAATAGATTAAGAGTTTAAGAGAGAGAGAAAAAAAGTAATTAAATGCATCAACATATGATTCTCAAATCTCATATTCAATAACATTACACTGCACCACTAAGTCAAGCATTTATTAATACTTATATTTTAATTTTGCAAAGTGATATATGTCCACTAAGTCAAACATTTATTAATACTTATATTTTAATTTCGCAAAGTGATATATGTTCTAAATTATTTCGGCTTCGGCTTGATTAAGCCCATGATTTTTTGATCCATGGGTTTAAAATTGAAAGTTTCTTTTAACTTATGTTCATAATATTTTGCACAATTTTATTTGAGTAGTCAATTAATATTATTTTGGGCTAAAAATTATTTTATCTATAATTCTATATACTTGGGTTACAACATATAATTGCTTTGGAATTTTTTTGAATATTGTATAACCTACAAATTAATTTTGGCATATTTATATGTATAATGGGCAATATTTTGTTGGAATCTCTTGACTTGTGTTATGCCACTAAAATTTTGTGTAATTGCAAGTTCACTTGTCATAGGCCCAGTTACACAAAATTTTTCAAAAAAATAAATGATTAAAATATTGATTGAACATAAAGATTGTTATATTAATAGTATTTAAATATTTTATCAGTATAATATTATTAATATAACTTATTGGGAATAACACAAGTGTTGAATTAAATGTTATATTCATAGGTTCTTAAACACCTTCTTAAGTTAGGTTTTAGGAATATAGTATTTAATTATTGTATTAAGTTACAAGGTCTTAAATACCTTTTGGCATTGGGTCTTATAATATGATACTAGTTTAATTGCATAGTTTATCCTTAAGAGGAAAATATAAGCATGATTAAAGTATTTTCGTACGTTAATGAGTTTTATATTTTTGTCAACTTTTATGTCTATGCAATTAACGTTTGTTAAGATGCTAAATGAGACAAATTATGAAGATTTGACTGAATCATTGAAATTATATACGGCGATCATTAACCTTGATTTGCCTCTCAAGGATGAGGTACCTATTGTAGATGTTAACTCTAGTGCTAATTTGAAAGTAAAGCATAAAAGTTGGATGCACTCTAATGATGTGTGCTTAATGATTATGAAATTTACCATGAACAAAACAATTAGACAAACTATCCCTGAGTTTTAAAATGCAAAATCCTTTCTTAAGTTAGTGGTTGAAAAGTTTGCAAAATTCGATAAAGCTGAAAAGGTCCATTACCTTTCATTGCTAGAAAAGACCATATGTGATGGTATTAGTAGAGTATGGGAGCATATGCTAAAGTTGATTCACTATTACAACAAGTTAAAGAGTATGAATGTTGATTTGGATAACAGCTTCCTGATTAACATGCACTGGAATCTTTGCCTGTTTAGTTTGATGTGCTAAAGACATTATACAATACCTAGAAGGATGATTGGATAATGAATAAATTGATTTCTATTGTTAGTCATACAAAGGAAAACATGAAAAAAGGAAAAGTTCGTACTATCAACATGGTTTCATATGGTTTGTCTTCAGGATATGGATGAGAAATGATCAGAGGGACAGGCATGAAAAACCAACTCATGAAAGAAAGAAGGATTAGGGTAATGACAACTACCACAAGCCCAAGAAGACACAATTCAAAGGGCATTGTAGGTTTTGTAAGAAGAATAGGCACAAGGAAGCAGACTACTTCAAGTATAAAAAGTAATTTGAGATAAAGAAGAAAGGTATCCTTCTAGATTTAGTATGCTTTGAATCCAACATAATTGATGTTCGTTTAAATACCTAGTGATTGGATACTAGTGCAACTATTCACATAACAAATTCATTACAAGCACTAAGAAATCTGAGGAGGCCAAGTGATGGAGAGTAGATTGTCCGACTGGGAAATGGAGATAAAGTATAAGTGGAACATATTGGATACATCATTTCACATTTGTCTTTTAAACATGTACTAGAACTTAAGAATATTGTTTAGTCCCCTCAATAACGAGAAATTTGATTTCAATTATTGCTTTAGACCTTGTTAGATATTCTTACTATTTTGAAAATAGTAAATTTGATTTGCTTTATGATTCATATGTGGTTAGTTATGGTACTTTGTCTGATAGTTTATATCAAATTAGTCTGGATCTTGGTTTCATAAACTCCATTAATGCAATGATTGGAAAGCAAAGAAGAAGAGTTAATGAAAATTCCTCAATGTTGCAGCATAGGCATCTGGAACATATTTCCAGAGAAAAGATACACATATTGACAAAAGAAGGAATCTCACATGATCTGGACTTTTCAGATTTTGACACGTGTGTAGATTGTATAAAAGGAAAGCTTTCCGCTAGAGCTAGAAAAGGAAAGAAAAGCATAAAACAAGATGAATTAGAATTGATTCATACTGACATAAATGAACCTTTTTCACCATTGGTTAACGGTGGTTACAAGTACTTCATTACCTTTATAAATGACTATTCCAGATTTGGATAGGTAGAGTTACTCAGGAGGAAATTAGAGTCACCAGATGCCTTCGAGTCCTTCAAGGTTGTAGTTGAACTCAAAATGGGAATGAAAACAAAGTGTGTCAATTATAACAGAAGTGGTGAGTACTGTGACAAATATGATGAGACTGAAAACAACCCTAGTTCCTTTGTTAGGTGTCTACAAAAGTGTGGCATTAAAGCCTGTTACACTACATTTGGAACATCAAAACAGAATGGTATAGCCAAAGATGAAATCAAACTCTCATGGACATGGTAAGAGGTATGCTGGCTCATTCTTCATTGCCACAATTCTTATGGGGTGATGCCTTAAAGATTGTTGCATACATTTTGGATCAAATTCCAAGCAAGTCAGTACTTAAGACTCATTATGAGTTGTTGAATGGTAAAAGGCCTAGTTCAAGGAACTTTCATGTTTAGGACTGCAAAGCAGAGGTGAGGCCCTATATTCCTTTCATGAAGAAACTTAATTCCTAGACCATTTCTGGGTTCTTTATTGGCTATTGCAATGGCTAGAGAGGCAACATATTCTATTGTCCAACTCATTCTACTAGGGTGATTGAATCAGATAAGGCAATTTATTTTGGATGATGAGTTGGATAATAGGAGTTAGAATTATTGTAGGCATTTTTGGAACCATACAAATAGGCTGGTAAAAGCCCAATAAATAGGCCCAGCTCAACTAAGATTGAGGTTGCTGAAGTAAGGCATCAGGTCGCCAAATGCAAACTCAGATCAAATGGTCAACAAGGGTCAAAGTAGTAGTTTCAAGTCATTAGGTCTAGCCTGCAAATCAAAGTATGCTTACTATGATTAAACCCGAAAAAGGACCAACTTACGGGGCTCAACTTACAGGAATCAACTTACACATGGAAAGTCATGAAGCAAAATTCGATTCTAGATTCTTTTTCTTTTTTGAACTACGTTAAGATTATATACCTCAGCAACTATAAATAAGGGTTGAAATCATTGTATAAAAGATAGAACCCACTTAGATGGAGAAAAAAAATAGATACACTAAAAAATAGAGAATAATCAAATAGCCAACAAATACAAATACTCTGCCAAAATAGATAGAAAAAATACAATAACCGTGAATGTAAACATTGCACTTAGCTAAACTATGTTAAAAACTTCCAGTGTCTCTTTGTTCTTCCTCTCTCTCACACACACACTCTCTCTTCATATACTCTCAATTTGTAGTTTAGGGTTTTAAACTTGGGTTGACTAAATTCACACATTAACATTTTGCCTCTAAAAGAAGGACCTAAACTACATTTTGGTTGATTTCTTGCATCTTGGTTGAGTTTTTGTTCGACTGCGATGGCTAGAGGAAGAACCATTAAGAGTTCAGATGCTCCAGTTGACCAGCCAGAAGGTCATGTTGAACAGCAGTAGGAACCAGTGCTTCTTGCTGCAAGCACTTTCGCTGTCCCCGCCATAGGTATTGCCTCCAGCTTACCCCTAACAACCCATCACCAGCCTACTATTATTTTTAGGATCGATGGAGTGTAGACATGGCACCAGCGTTAGGAAGCATTGGAGAGCACATGAGGGAATTGGCTGATGTGGTTAGGGCACTAGCACAGGTGCAAGCCCAGGGCACGTGAAACTAAGTTGAAATCGCTACACCCATAGGAGAGCTCTAGCAACCATGACAAGGAGCTCAGGAGGAGAAGCCAACCAGACAAGTTCATTAGCGCATTAATTCAGCTCACTCCTCTAACTTATGGATAAGATCGAAGGTCCATTGAGCATGTGAAGATCATGATAATTATCAATGTGAGGATTCACGTCGAGTAGAAGGCTCGAATAGCACTAGCCAAAGACATACTTAAAATCGCTACTCTTACAACCAAGGAGGCAAAAAGAGCCAGTGATCTTCTAGCTAGTGATCCGAGACACAGGACCTGATGGTAGAAGAGCTACTCCTGAAGGTAAAGCAGTTGGAAGAATGCCCTTAGGCTCAGGATAGTCGAGATCACTATGAGGAGAGGACACCATTCACTAGAGAAATTGAGACAAAGCCTCTCCCTTACAAGTTTAAAATCCCTAATAGTGACCCATATGACCACTTAGATGCATTCAATGTTCAAATGGATCTTTAGATGACCAATTCTCTAGTCAAGTGCTATATCTTCCCACCCATTCTTGGAAATATACCTCGAATATGGCTTAGTGGTCTCCCAGCTCATAGCATTAATAGTTGGGAAGAATGTTAATTGAGATTCATCAATTAGTACAAAGTACTGAAAAGGTAGCTCGTACCATCCTACCACCTCACAATGGTCTTTCAACGGAAGAATGAGTCACTGAAAGACTACATCACCCATTTCAGGCATGAGGTTAATAATGTAGAGAGCCCCTCAGATGAGAGCATCCTAATAGCGATTTTAGTGGGACTTCACAAAGATGGTAAGCTATACAAGAGCATATACAAGTCTCTAGTGAGAGATCTAGTTAAGTTTTATGAATGGGCAACCAAAGAAATCAAATGGAAGGAAACTTTTGGCCCAAAAAAGCCCAATCAAAAAGATGAGGTGAATCACTTTAACCAGAATAAGAAATGGAGCAATAGTGGGAATGACAAAGAGAGTTAGAAGGATGGCCTAGATAATCGAGCCATAAAGAAGGCCAAAAATAAATGATCTTCCATGAGCTTGGAATGCTGAACATCTGCTCCTATATTTTCAATAAATTTTAGCTTGCCCCTCTAATCCTATAATATTATTTCCTTAAATTTTTATATCCTTCTCTACTAATCTTTGAATAAATTTTTAGCAAAGTGTTATATAGGAAGCAAGCTATTCCCAGTGTGACAAAGTCATGACGTGCTAGCTGAGGTGCATCCATGTAATCTACCTAGGCACTCTACTCATACTAGCTGAGGCACATTTATGCAACCTACTTGGGCACTCGAGTCATGCTAGCTAAGGCGTATCCATGCAACCTACCTAGGTACTTGATTCATTGCCAACTAAGGCACGACCTACCTAGACAATTCATTGCAAGCTAAGGCGCGTCCTACTTGGGCAATTCATTGCTAGTTGAGGTGCGACCTACCTGGGTGATTCATTGTTAGCTAAGGCATGACCTACTGGGTATTCATTTTAGCTAATATTTATTAAGTCATGGTTTGCAGGAGCTTATTCATGTCAACCAATATGTTATCATCTGTAACCTATTGAACATCCAACTTGGCGTAAACTTGGAAAAGCAGGAAAATTATGAAAAGTTCATTGAAAGCCTTACTCAATGAGGTGAATGTACATATGAAGGTTCAAAAATACATATCAAAGTAACCTTACAGCTATCGTGGCCCCAAAGGAAGGCTGGTTCTTAGAAGCTGAACCCTGGTGGGTGGGAGAATTAATGCATGAGGCGAGTAAGTTGTCCACCATTTGGTTATCGGCCAAGTTACTCTCAAGCTTCTTCTTATCCTCCTCCTAAGATAAGAGCTTGCCCCTCAACTTTATTACCCCCATTGTGCTCTGAGAAACCAAACAGTTAAGTCACCTTACAAAAAAGCAAAAGAACTAAGGTAAAAGAATTGAACTCACCAGTATCACTATGAAAGAGTCACCCAAGATCTATACAAAACTTCCTAGGATCCTTAGAGAGGAATTGTCTATGGGAACTCCATACGCAATAGGTCATACACATCTCACATCACCACACCTAAAACCCAAATCATTAAAAACATAGGGGCTTGACCAATGAGCCAATCAGGTCGTTAAGCCCTGGGAAATAGGAAAGCAAAGAACAATGGCAATTGTTTGAAGAACAAGCAAGAAGTAGAGCATTGGATTTCAAAAGTGACGAGGCAAAAAGGGTTTCTTCACTTTATATAGCTCAAATGGCCTCATTATTAGATTCAAAGATTGAACAACTACTCTCGATCTAATGGTCTAGTAAATGACAAGGCTCAATCATTGCCACACTAACAACAATGAGAAGATGCACACTTTAAATGCAGTAAAAATGGTATGAGTTGGCATAGATAAAATGATGAGGCAGAGGTCTAGATGATGACATTGCAAATTGTAGTTACAAGCTTTTGCTAGCAAACTACAACTCCTAATCTGTAGATCACACTCAAAGCTGGGGGCTAATATTGTAGGTATTTTTAGAACCATGTAAATAGGCTAGTAAAAGCCCAATAGACAAGCCCAACTAATAAAGGCCCACTCAACCAGGACTGAGGTCACTGAAGTAAGGCATCAGGTCACCAAATGTGAAGTTAGATCGACTAGTCACTAAGGGTTAAAGCAGTAGCCTCAGGTCCTTAAGTCTAGCCTGCGGATCAAAGCACACTCACTATGGTTAAACCCAAGAAGGGACCAATTTACAAGGATTAACTTGTCACGACCCAATTCCCGGGTCCGTGACTGGCATAGAAGGCCACCCGTAGGAAACCTCCTATAAGCCTAACTATATATTTTGACCCTTAATTATTCTTTTATTCCTATCGAAATTTCAGCAGAGTCTCCCCTATAAACTAGACACCGAGGCTCAAGGTTGTATTTCATCAGAACCTGATAAACAAATACATAAATATACAGTGGCCCAAGCTAAACATTTACAACCTGTTGGGCATCCAGAATTTAATTGTAGATATGATATAATAATTATTACAATATCATACAATACATCCATAAACAAATCATATGGGCCATATACGCAGCAGAAACAAATACATGGTGGCCCAAACTACATTCATTATATTACGTATCAGAAATATAATATGTACTCATTATTATTATCCATTACTGGTACTTTTATTATTTACTTTCTTTGTATTTCAAAATATTACTCTTTTTATTTACAGAATGCTAATTAGATCCAGATGATTCCATAGGTAACCAGAACTGATCAGATTTTCCTCCTTTTCCATCCACAACGCCATACAGATATTTCATT
>JANHAO010014587.1:0-15240 GCA_026873985.1 Saraca asoca
AATCATAATGTTCTAAAACACAAAATCATGATCAATTCACATATGGGGTTAACATGTGAGGAGAATTATTTACTCACCTCGAATATCGTAAACTATCTACTAGAAAGTGGTAATGTCCTGAACACAATTACTGGGATGGTTTTGTAGCCAATTAATAGCAAGATTTTTACTTTCTAGCAATAGTACATCTTAAGGTTTCTATGCAAATAACTTGATATTTAATTACACAATCATTACGGAATAAAATTAACAATCTAGGAATGCTCACCAAGCCCCAATGTGCCAGTGGCTAGCTTGCAGCCAATTAACAGCAATATTTTTACTTTCTATTAACAGTACATCTTAAGGTTTCTATGCAAATAACTTTACATTTAATTACACAATTACTACGGAATAAAATTAACGATCTAGGAATGCTCACCAGGTCCCAATATGCCAGTGGCCAGCTTACAACCAATTAACAGCAACATTTATACTTTCTACCAATATTACATCTTAACGTTTCTATGCAAATAACTTCACATTTAATTACACAATCACTACGGAATAAAATTAACAATCTAGGAATGCTCACCAGGTCCCAATGTTCCAGTGGCCAACTTACAACCAATTAACAACAACATTTTTACTTTCTACCAACAGTACATCTTAACGTTTCTATGCAAATAACTTCACATTTAATTACACAATCACTACGGAATAAAATTAACAATTTAGGAATGCTTACTAGGTCCCTATTTGCCAGTGGCTAGCTCGCCGCTAGCCTAAGTGTCACCGATAGTCCAAATTTCAGTGGCTGACCGAAGAAGAAGAAAACTAGGAGAGAGAAGGATGAGCTTCGACACACACCGGAGGAGAGGAAGAAGCCAAATGCGAGAGGAGGTGGCTCACGCCGGCCGGCACAACGGAGAACGGCCGGATGGCGGAGGAAGGGCTACTGAAGTGAGTGAGAGAGAGAGGAGATCTGGTGGGTGAGAGAAAGGGAGGAAGTTGGTACAATCGGAGGAGAGGAGGAGCACGGTTGCCGTAGCAATGGCTCACGCAGGCCGACACACGTCGGAACGGCCGGACGATGGAGGATGCACCACCAAAGTGAGAGAGAGATGGAGGGAGGAGACCGCTGGGGGAGAGAGAGTGCGAGCAACTTGGCGCCAAATGAAGGAAAAAAATTTTGGGCAAAAAATTTATACAGCAAAAAAATGGGGAAATTTCTATTTTTGCCCCAAAACTATATGAAATTCACACTTTTACTCCAAGAAAAACAAATTTATTCATTTCAATCCCTAAAACTTTTCATTTAAGTCCTCCTTTCATTTTCCTGAATTTATTACATTTTGCCACCGAAAATTTCGGTGGCTAAAAATTAAATTTTACTTATTGCAACTGAAAAATTCGGTGACAAAATTTTTTTACAAATTTTCCCAATTAGCCACTACACAGCCATTGAATTGCGATCGAAATTGTTTGCCCCCGAATCATTCGGTCTCCATTTCGGTGGCAAAGTTCTTTAATTTTTTTTATTTTTTTTTTCAAATCAGTTATAAAGGAGTGGTAGTTCGGTCTTCATTAGCGACCGAAAAAATTCGATGGCTATTTTCGGTCGCTAAAATACATTTTTTTTGTAGTGATTATTCCATTGGACTATTCTCCATAATGCACCCGTAACCATAAATGAAATTCTCACAATGGCATAGCTAGGAATTAAGAAAAAATATCTATCATAATTTGTATATATACACTAGAAAATGAAATAAATTAAATGGGAATATCAATTTTATATGAGAAAAAAGAAATAAATCATAATCAGTGAATATTATATTATTACCATAATTAAAATATCATTTGAGGTTATATAATCATTTAAAAATAATTTTACATTTTAATTCGGATTATCAATACTAAATTTAATAGTTATGATTCATTATTCTCATTTTTGTATAAATTTAATACTCTCACTTAATAATTTTGATATAAATATAAAATAATTTAAAATAAATTGTGTGAGACAACCATTGTACAGCAACTAGCAATACTCCGTTGATGAGGAGTGTCCGTGGATCCAGCTTATTGTTGAGATGCCACAATTCCAAACGACAGCTTCAGCCTTTTCTCAAAAATGAGACGAAATAAGAAACACATGCAAATGCTACACAACTTGCAAATGAAGCAAAGCGATTTTCATATCAGCCTTCTGCTCCTTACTTCTTTCGTCTCTTACACTCATCCCCCCCTCCCCTCTCCACACTATTTTTGATACTACCATTCTTACTATTCACAACAAAGACCTACCAATAGATTAATATATATCATCCTATGTAACCATTTTTAACCTTTGAATACTATCTTCAAAACTAATTTAAGGATGTTACTCACGTGGACACGTGTTTCGGTGGTAAAAGCTTAAATAACTATAGTAATTATACACAGTGGCGGACGCAGGATTTGAAATTAGTGGGGGTTGACCAGAAACTTTGAGAGAGAAAGCAATTGCGTTCGCTTTCGAGGAAGAAGAAGACAGCTTTGAAGAAGACGAGCGCTGGTTGGCTGACTGAAACCGCCGTCGTTGAGCTCGTTGGACGAAGAAGATTGCCGAAGAGAGAAAGACCGTATCAGAGGAAGGTTGGCAAGGAGCTTGGACTCTGGAGGAGAAAGTTGGAAAAAATCGTACTAAAAAGGGAGAAAAAGCCGACTGAAAAATATATCTTAAAAATGAAATAGGACAATTTATATTTTGACCCCAAGAGTTTTGACCGCCTTTACAAATATCCATCCAAAAAAATAAAATTTCACTTTAGTCCCTAACAAAAATTTCACTTTAATCTTTTTTTTTTTTGCATGTGTTGCAAAGTTGAGTGGGGGCTTATGTCCCTACTAGATCCCATGTGGATCCGCCCATGATTATATAGATAACATATTAGTGATCACTAAAACTATTTTGAAATTTTATTCTTTTTAATATTTTAAATTTGAGTTCAAGATATATATGTTAAGTAATTTATTACTCTAATTATTACAAATATATATCATTGAAATATTAATAAATCAAACAACTTTCATATGCTCATTACTTACTTATTGATATCTTCCTAAGGGAATGCAAAATTTTTAAAGTGAAATATTGACATGAAAATATGAGTTAATATTACTAAAACTATTAGGAATATATATCATCCAAACACTAACAAATCAAACAACTTCCATATGCTCATTACTTACTTATTGATGCTCTCCTAGGTCAATGCATAAATTTTAAAGTGAAGTGATGATGTGATAATCCCATATAATACTCCTAAATTATGAATGTTTATTAATCTTAAAATAAAAAATTGTTAGTATATTTAAGAAACATAATGTTGTATAAAATTTGAGTGAATTGGGTGGAATAACTAATTACCGCCAAACATTGAGAATCTGATACAATAGAGATGTTTTGAAATAAAGTAAAGTGGGAGAGGCCAAGAGGCAATAATCAAGGGTGATAATTTGGTCTAACAAAAAATTTCACTTTTTATTCCCTCTCACTATGCCCCACTTCACTCTCCCTCTCCCTCCATAAATACCACTCCTTCCTTCTTCGTCTCATCACAAAACTCTCACTCCCTCCAAAAACCCTTTTCACACTCTGCAATTCCTCAAAGTATACAAGCCAATGGCTGTGCTCAGTTTAGTCGCCATTGTTTCTCTCTTAGCTTCTCTAACTGCAACCGAAGCCAGAATTCCCGGTGTCTACTCCGGCGGCCCCTGGGAGAGCGCTCACGCCACCTTCTATGGCGGCAGCGACGCTTCTGGAACTATGGGTACCTTATATCAACTATCAAACACATACCAAAAAATTTTCCCTGCTATTGTTATGTTCTTCGTTGAAGTTTTCTTTGGCCATCTAAGAACCCATGATTTTGAAATGTTCAGAGTTTTGCTCTGTTTTCCATTTAAGTTTTCTATCTCATTCTCAAACGAAGGGATCCATTTATGTTTTCATTGCAAAATAATCAAATTCAAAACCCATTGTCAAATTCTGCAAGTTTTGCTCTGTTTTCCATTACAGTTGCTGTCTCATTCCCAATCAAAGCCGACTCATTTGCATTTCCTAAGCAAATGATGAATTTCGAAACCCATTTGGTCAAAAACGAAAACCCATCCGTGAAATTCTGCATAGTTTTTGATCTTTTTCTTTCTCATTCTCAAACAAGCGGACCTGCTTCTCTCTTTTCTCTGCAAACCATCAAATTGAAACCCATTTTGACAAAAATGAAGACCCGTTAGTAAATTCCTGCAAAGTTCTGATCTTTTTAAATATTATGTGCAGGAGGGGCGTGTGGTTATGGTAATTTGTACAGCCAAGGCTACGGCGTGAACACTGCGGCTCTGAGCACGGCTCTGTTCAACAATGGATTTAGCTGCGGAGCTTGTTTTGAGATCAAGTGTGCTAACGAGCCACAATGGTGCCATGCCGGTAGCCCTTCAATCTTCATCACCGCCACCAACTTCTGCCCTCCGAACTACGCTCTTCCCAGTGACAATGGCGGGTGGTGCAACCCTCCGCGGCCGCATTTTGACCTCGCCATGCCGATGTTTCTCAAGATCGCCGAATACCGCGCCGGCATCGTCCCTGTTTCTTACCGACGGTACGTTTCTCGATCTATGATATTGTTTTTTTTCCCTTATGACGTTCTGTTCTTAGGTTTCCAGGCAGTTCGTTTTAGTTAATGTAATGTCATGAAAAAGACGCGGTTTCGTTCTTTTACCAAAAGAAATAAAAGCAGGCAAATCTGGGTGTTACCTTGCTCAATTAACAGGCTGTACACATTTAACAGGGAGAAATTTTATATTTTGTCGATTACAAAATAGAATAATGTTAGTACTATACTTTTTTAAGAAAAGAAAATTGCATCTTTTACAATAATGTCAATACTTATATCATGTATAGTGATGTCCTCCTTTTTTTTTTTTTTTGTTTTTGTAATTGTTAAAATAAGGATTTTGTTATGCATGTCTTTAAAAATTGTGACTTTTGTAAAAATTTAATATAAAAATTATAATTTTTATAATAAACTCTTAAATTTTTAAATATTATATATAATAAATACATAAAAATTATAATCCTACAATTCAAAATTATAATAAAAATTTGAAAATTATTTAGTTTTTATAAAAAGGTTATAACTCTGAGTAGAGATATAATAGGATTGTAAATAAAAAATTATAATTTAAAAAATATAAAAATATATATTTTTAATCATATCCCTTTAAAATAATTTTCCCTCACTTTTTCACGTTCACGTTCACGTTCACGTTCACTTTGTGTACTGGTAGCAGCAGCATTGCTGTAAATTATAGAGAGCAGTCAGTAGATGATTGGTTCTGTTGTTAAATCTGAGTTTTCTGAACTATCAACAGAAACGTCTCTCGTAAAATCAGAACCGTTGGTTTTCACGATGATTCATTTTGCGTCTCTCCCCATTGCATCTCACGTCCTTGTCCAACAGTTGTGGGCCCTCTACTCCCCGACAATGTAAATCAGAACCGTTCATCTGAAACCGGTTCAGATTATTTTGACAAATACCCATTGCCGCGTAGTTTCACGATCCCCAAAAACCAACACTGCATCAGAATCGTCTTTATGTCCCTTCTGCGTTGTCTTCACAGTACTTCGTAATGTATCGCATGAAAAACCGTGTCCCATTACTTATAAGACCAAAAAAACCAAACGCGTTTTTCTATAATTACCGTTATGCCAGACCGGGTTTGATCCGGTGTCGTGGTGTGCAGGGTGCCATGCAGGAAACCCGGAGGGATGAGGTTCACGATTAACGGATTCCGTTACTTCAACCTGGTTTTGATCACCAACGTCGCGGGTGCAGGGGATATCCTGAGGGTGAGCGTGAAGGGTTCTAGGACTGAGTGGATGAGCATGAGTCGTAACTGGGGTCAGAACTGGCAATCAAACGCTGTTCTGGTTGGTCAGTCACTCTCGTTCAGGGTGACAGGCAGCGACCGACGCACATCGACTTCCTGGAACATCGTTCCTGCTGCTTGGCAATTTGGGCAGACTTTCAGGGGAAAGAATTTCAGGGTCTGAATTCAAAATTTGCTGCTAATTATGCTGTTTGCTCTCTTCAAAACTACTGTTTGGCTCCCCCTTTTTTCTTCTTTTTGAATTTTGTATGATTTTCCTGGGAAAGTGGATATGCGAGAAAATGGAGAGAAAAAGTAGCTTGGCGGTGGCGCTAATGAAGCTTTTTTGACCTTTTTTTTTTTTTTGTTATTGAAGAGTGGGGAGGATCAATTATAGGCAGCTGAAGTGGTTGAAATTCATGAACCCGCAGCTAATGCTGATGCTATGTATTTATAATTAAAATATTTAATATACATTGGAAGTTCAAGTACAGTTTATTAATGTTGCTTTTTGAGTTTTGTAAGGTTTTTGTTGCTCTACTTGGATTTCATTTGATGTTTATGTTGATTTCATGCCACTTATAGATTAAGTAATTGGATGATAAGCTGTATTTGTTTTGTCGGAAGATAAAAGATGTTATTTGTGTGTATGAAAATAAAGAATATTTAAGTGATGTATTTATTTTATAATTAATAAAATAATATACAATATCATAATAATAGAAGAAATCAATTTTGATTTTAGAAAAATAAATATTATTTTTTATTATGTTTATTATATATAATATTAAATAAATAATTTTTTTATTATTTTAAATTTTTATAATCATAATCATAAATAAATAATTTTTTTAATGAAAAATATCTTCTCATTCAACAAATATAACCTTGGTAGCTTTTAGGATTTCAGTAAATATTATGTTAGATTATTTCAGTAAATGTTGAAAGCCACCCTAACAATAATTTGTTGGTGGGCCAGGATGAATTTATGAGCCTAAGTTTTGGGATACTTACACTAACTTAGATTATTTCTTGACTTCTGTCATTTTGTGACATTTAAAGAGAAATGGGTATATTTTTTGTGATGATGAGATTGCAAATTAGTTTGTGTTTTTATCTTTTGGACTAATAATAAATAAACACTGAAATAGTTGATTTCTTTTTAAATTTAGACGGAATTACTTAGACAAATCTTAAATTTATTGATTAAATGATAGATTATTTTCTATTGATATCAAATTTGTTAAGTGTAGCCTAAATAATATATATTTTATGTGCAACAGTAAATTTTTCATAAGAAGTTTATTTTATAAAAAAATTTTGGTTGAAGTAAGAATACTTTGATTAATTCCATGTTTTATTGGTTACAAATTTTCTGCATCAAATGGACCTTTGGATTAGTTTGAGAAGATGGGCCACTCAGAATTCAATGCAAATAGGCTTGGATATTATTGAACCGTTAAATAAAAATAAAATTTGAATATTTTTATTTATAACAATTTTAACAGAAGTAATATGAATGTATTTATGATGAAATTAATTTGAAATCTTATAAATTTTTTAATTGGGAATTTTATGAAAATCTTGACCTCTCAGCATATTAAGTATTTTTAGTATCGGATTGTCATTTTTTATTGAAATTTATATTTGGGATTTAAAAATAATATTTATCAAATTCTTATGCACTTAATTCAGGAAAAAAGACATGAAAAAAGTTGAGCTTAATCCTTAATCCTTATTTCTAAATTTACAATCTTTAAATAAAATTTTTAAAAAAATTATGAGAATAAAGAAAGTGTAAGTATGGCACCGAAAGGGAAAGAGAAAAGCAGAAAAAGACGGATGCAAATGAGGGAATATTAGTAAAATAAGATTAAAGTGAATGATTCTATGCTTTCCTTATTGTATTTCTTTCATACATGACTTCTTTCTTTCTACAATACATATATTATTATTTAAACGCAAAATTGACGGTGGACTTAATTCATATATTTAGAAGAGACAAAAAAAAAAAAAGAAAGAAAGAAAGATCTTCGCATCTCTTGACAGTTCTTTTGGGCCTTGTATGTCTAGTAATTTGGTGATGGGCTTGTTTGTTTTAACCCTTATTGGACTATGGGCTTATGTCAAAAAATACAGAACATTGATTCTTCCAAATTTTGGGCATAAAAAACCAAGCCCATCTATGTTTATTTAATGTCTAACAGGACAGAGGCAAATCCTGATCAGGGACACTATTTCTTCAACTCTCGATTGCAGAGACAGCTCGTTCAAGGCAAATCCTAAAAACCTCACCAAGACATTCTCTTTATCTCCAGAAAAATTGATGTGGACACATAAGTGTAATCAAAGACTCTCGATGTCCACATTCCTAGCAAGGGGTCATTTGGAAGTTGAACTTCAAGAAATGAATTTTCTTATGAAATTTTTGAAAAATGATTAAAGTTGTGTGACTGAAAATTAAAAATTTCAACTGAAAGTTCTTCCTTCCTCAAGGAGGGTATGTAAATAATTATCATATTTTATCAATTAATAATCAATTAAACAACACATCTAATTACTATTTCCCTCTTGTACTTTCCAAAAAATTGTATTTTGCACATAATTTTTTGTCAATCAAACTACCTCTATTAATTACTCAAATTTTATTGGGGGATATTCCTAGAGTAATGTTCATGGATAATGGCTATCAAAATTGAAGAGGCATGAACCTTAGGAAGTCAATCATCTAAATTTGCTAAAGAAAACGGAGGGGATAAATTTGAAAGAGAAAACATACAATCTCTCATTCTGAATCCTAATATTTTCATTAAAATGTTTTATATTTATTTCTTTCCTAGTTTTAAATTCTCAATGAAAAATTGAAGGGATGCAAATCCTCAATCATGACATGAGAGAATAAACACGCATCAACCATTACTCTTTCAAGTCCTGAAACAGAAAGGGTCATATATAACTCAGGTTGGTACCATCAAATAAAAATAAAAGAATAATTATGAAACAATATATAATTGTTGTCAAAGTCATTAGTACTTTATCCACTGATAATTTAAAAGAGATTATCATGCGCTCATCTTTTTTCTCTATTAAACTTAAGTTCTCCATTCAACATAATTTTCTCAAATACATAAAAAAAAAAAAAAGTTGAATGCACGGGCCAATTCAGAAGTTTTTATTTCCACGTTGGAGAGTATATGTGATTTTAACTCTGAATTTTGCTTATAGCCTACATATCATGGTCCGTATATTATGAAAGTTGAGGACTGTCTTCAATATTTGCTAAGGTGTTCATATACACCAAAGTCTCAGAAACTTTCTTTGATTGATTGAGTAAAATAACTTGAGAAAAAGACCAGAAGTTCATCTCGGCTAAGGTGTTAATATTCCCTTCAAATATATATGTTTAATTGACTATCACCTGGCTAGAGCTTTGAATGTCCAAATAAGTCCCAACAAATTTGACTCATTCTACTCAATTCCGAGCAAATTCTTCATGTCAATCACTCAAATGGACGCGAGATATAAATACCAATTTAATTCTAATAACATAGAGGTTACTTCAGTTTATTACATTTACATGAATTTCATCTCCAATTCTTAAATAATACCATCAATTTCATCCTATTATAATCTGCAGTATAGATGGTCTCTTAAATCAGAACAATACTTACTAGCAAAGTCGCAGAGTATTCATTAATTTCTCCAAATTCAATGATTATTCAAACAGAAATCAATGCAGTTGAAGAAGAATGTGAGATGGAATATAGTAGACGAGTGAGATTGAAAAAGCCCACCATCTGTGGATACCATCCCTACGGTTGTCTGGCCGCTGCCTAATTACAATCAAAACTCACTACATTTCCCCAGAAACAGATCTTCGTGCAAAAAATCTGTTCTTCAGAAACAAGCAAACGTTGTTTTAATCAGGCTTTCACTGTACGCACCGAGGTTTCAACGAGAAAACAAACCCAGAAACAGTGTTTTCTCTCAATACAACCAGTGCAAAGATCAAAAGGCGAGAAAAACAATCAGAAACCCAAATACCCAAAACTGAAAATTTAAAAATGGGAACCGCACCGGGCTCATATCAAGTGTAAAATTTTGAAAGGTCTGACATCGTGGGAAGAATCCGATTCGATCTCAGAAAAGAAGGGAAGACGAAGAAGATTTGAGATACCAAAGCCAAACCCTTTTGTGCAAAGCGTTCGACGGCACCTTCAAAATCAAAACTTTCATCAGATTCTTCTTCGAGATCGAATTGCGATTGGTTTCCCACTCAAGCCCTCTCTCTTTATAATCACAGCCCTAATTTGATTTTTAGGTCTAGGTCAGACCGGCGGACGCAACCTTAGGGTATGTACGCTGCCATTTATTGGAAATTGTTTCTCATGCGGCCTTTTGTTTGGCAAAAAGCCCCATTTATAGTGCTTTGCCTTCTTGTTTTTGTTAGGGTTTCATGATTTTTTTCCTTTTTCTTTTTTAGAACAATGTTTTATCAGAAACATTGATTTTGGTTTACAATATATATATATATATATTAAAATTTGATTATGACTAAATAATGGCACAAATGCTTAAACTCTAAATGTCACACATATTATAAACTATTTAATTCTCCACCATTAGTCCAGGAGTCTTTTATTGATTGTATTTATATCAATTTGTTATTATTTATAATTATTTAAATATAAATTTGGTCCTCTATTAGCCTCCCTGTTTAATTTTAAAATCTTAAATTTTTATCCTTATAAAAATTTTAAATTAAAAGAACAATTTTGATTAAAAATTGTGAATATTTTATCAAATTGATTACCATTTTCATACATGATAGCAATTATCTTTAATGTGATTGTTTTATTTTTCACTCTAAAATGACAAAAAGCAAAAGTTGTTCTAATTTTTGTTAATTTTTTTTTTCAATTGATGTCATTTAGAACTTGAATGCTACAAGCAGAATTTGAAGAAACAGTTTGTGATTAAACCATAAGGGTGTCCAAGGAAAATGGTATTATATGTAGGCAATTTAGTAGGAAATTTAGTGGCATCTGACAACTGAACTATAATTATTTCAATTAAAATTATTTTTTTTATGACATAGCTCAATTTAAACAAATTTCCAGTTAATCAATTAATTTAGTAAGAAATTTAGCGGCATCTGACAATTGGACTATAATTGTTTCAATTAAAATTACTCTTTTTCTTTGACATAGCTCAATTTAAACAAATTTTCGATCAATCGATTAAAGATTGATAGAATAGGTGTGGCCCAAATTGTCCCGATTGATCAACTATTTCTATAGTCGAATGATCTAAAACGTGTCAAGTAAGAACTACATGAACTAACTATCTCACCATATTGATGACAAAAAACATGATTAGGCCAGTATAAACAACGTGACAGCACTAACTGCCTTGCGAGATTTTTGCAAGCATCTCCAATGCGCTAAGGACACGTGGTCACATGCCATTATCCTAGAAACACATCAATTGGTGTGCTTGACACCTATATATATATATATATATATATATATTACCTGCTAATCACTCTTTATATTCATCTTATTTTACATTACTTGAAACTCTACCTAGATACTAACTTAGCCATTAGAGTGTGCATGGTGGACTAATTTCATCATGTACGACTGACTTTTTATGCTTGTAGGTTCTCATCCCTTTGGACCTTTTCCTATTGTTCAGCTTCATTACTTTGAGGAGTTTCATTTGGCATTGTCTGTAGCTTTCCTAGCCACCTATGTATTCTTGTCAATTTCATTTGTAGTCTTTGTGCGCTTCGTCACCCAACGAGCACCGTCATCACGATCGAGCAACAGATAGCAACCATCATGATTGGATGGCCAAGGAACTTTGTTGAATAAAGGTCAGGCTACAACATAACAATCTAGCGGAGTAAGTTCGTCAGCTTAGGGAAGAGCTTAATGCTCTTCATCATGCCCAAGCACAATCAACTTTACCTCCACCGCCCTCTATCCCTTCAAGCCCTATTCTCATGGAGGTCGGTCCGACTACTATGCCCATGCCTTAAGTGATACTGCCCTAATATATTTTTGAACATCATTTTCCATTACATTCCCCACCTCCCTTATTGGCATTTTTTGCAATTCCTACTGCTCCTCAACAAGGAACAACTTATCCACACCTATCCTCTACTCCCTGTGTCTCGTTCCCTCAAACCTTTCAAATCCAAATGCCAATTGGACCTTTAGTTCCAAATGTTTCCTTTGCTCTGTCACACATGATGGATGTTCGCCAGCATCTCTTTCACTCTCATTAGTTGTATAAACTAATGAACCTCACTATAGAACTCACCCAAACATCCAGGCAATTGTCCTCCTATTAGGAAGAAAGCTACCCTTTCTCAGTGGTTGTGATGGCTACTCCACTACTTGCTCACTTTATGCCGCCATCCCACATAGATCCCTATGGCACAACTGATCTGCAAGAGCACCTGCTAACCTTTTGAGTGTCAATGTTGCTATTAGGCACTCTAGATGCTATAATGTGCAGAGCTTTCTCTACATCTCTTAAGAAAGTTGATCTGCAATCGTTCATGACTTTATCAAAGCAGTCAATTGATAATTTTTGGCAATTGGCTGATGCATTTTCCATGCATTTTGCCACCAATAGGGTGCCTCGGAAGACATCGGCCGCTTTGGTTAACTTTTAACATGGGTGGCGAGAAAGCTTTAAAGAATATTTGGCTCATTCAATGCATTGGCATTGAAAATTTGAGATCTTAATAAGGGAGTGGTCATGCATCAAATCAATGTAGGCCTTTGGTTGGGCCATTTCTCCCTTTCATTAGCCAAGCACCTCACCACTTCTTTCTTAAAGCTTTTAACTCAATTAGAAAAATACATCATTGTGGAGAAAGTGGAACTTGTTTGACACTAGATTGAGCGAGCACAATATGACAATATGCCTTCTAAAAAATAACTTTCAGTCTGAGATAGGGGTCTCCCACAGGACTGGTTTAACAAGTATGAGTTATTGAATGCACTAATTAGCAACACTGTGCAGGATGTCTGAGCAGTAGAATTAATGAAATTCCCTTTGCAGAAGTGACACAAGTACGCCCTAATAGATAAGTCCAAATTTTACAAGTTTTATCAGGGCTATGAGCACCTTACAAATGAATATGTTACTTTGAAAAACAAAATTGGGACACTTATAAGACGTGGTCATCTGTCAAAATATAAAAATTTTCATGCAAGGGAGAGGAAAAAAGAAAACAGGGAAAGAGAGCGTTCTCCACAGCCCAACCGAATGGATGATAAACAATTTGAAATAAATTCCCCTATTATGGGAACTGTGAAAATGATTGCTGGTGGTTTTATAGAAGAAGGAGCTTCCAACAATGGTAGGAAAAGACATTTATGAGCGGTTGTGGCAGTAGAGAGAAAAAGAAGGAAAGGGCATTATGAGCTAATTTGTTTCATGGAACAAGATTTCAGGGATATTGATAGGTATCACGATGATTCGACGTTGATTTTAGCTTTACTGCATAATTTCATTGTCAAGTGTATAATTTTTGATCAAAGAAGTTCTGCTAATATTTTATACTTGCATGTTACGGATGCTTTGAATATTCCTAGAAATATGTATAAACCTTACACAAGTATTTTGGTTAGTTTCACAGGGCCAAGTCCAAGTAGAAGGAACCTTACTCTAAGGGAGTGTATTTAATCATTACTTTTAAAGACTTTTAAAGACTAACAGTTTAGGTATATTTAATAATGACTTTTGAAGACTCTATAAAAGTCATGAGTTATTCAATATTGATTTTTAATGACTTTAAAAAAGTTTATGAAAATTTTGGGATATTCAATTGATACTTTTTGAAAGTCTATAAAAACCAATAGGTATTCAAAATATCAATGACTTTTCAATACTTGTTTAATTGTTAGACTTTTGCAGACTTTTTTATGAGAGGTATAAATATCTAAACTCATCATTTTTTTTTCACTTTTCCTTAAGACTTTTCAAGAGTTCTCTTTTAAGAGGAAAACATAAGAAGCTGAAAAGTTTTTGGTAAGCAAATTTTGTTTTCTTCTTCTTTTCAATGAAAAAAATTTGTTTTTTTGTATCATTTATGCAATCAACTATAGCGAATTGTGATATTTTTGTTTTGATTATTTTTTCTATCTATGTTTTGGTCTACTATTTGAAGCAAAGGCCCTAGGGACTTCAGTCAGGAACATTGCAATTGGGTATGATCGTTATCTGAATGCATAGCTACTTGCCTCATTGTTATCTGCATATTTTGAAGGTTGTAAACTTGTATTTGATGAACTCACAAGAAGAACAAGAGGATTTCGAAGGGAACGAAAAGAGGCAAGAAGATGATGTGAGTGGATGAAATTGGAGCCCTAATATTTTAGGGTTTTGTTAATTTACGTTCATTGGACATAGTTTAATTTGGAATTTCGTGTAATGCAGTGTCGATCCCTTTGCTAAGAAGGATTGGTATGACATTAAGGCACCTTCCATGTTTAGCCAGAGGCAAGTCGGCAAAACTCTTGTTACCAGAACTTAAGGCACTAAGGTCCATCCTCTATCCTTTGCGTCCATTTTCTTTATTTACCTGGTTTATTTATTTATTTTTATTAATGTTATAAAATTCATAAATGCTTTTCATGGCACTTGACATTGAGTAATGTCATGGAAAGAATACAAGGATTGGTGTTAAAGTGGCTAATCCTTTTGTAGGATGCATCCTGTGTTTTTTTGCAAAGAATATAATATGTAAATTTGAATTTCCAAATTTTTAGAAAACACTGAAGTATTGATTCTATTATTTGATTTTGTATTTATCTACCTAATTTCTAGTTTTGGAGATTACTTTTGTCGATTTTGTTATCAGTTAGTTTTGCCTTGCCTATAGTTTATTAAGTTGTACACTATCGTGACTTTATTGAAATTTTGTGTTTTTAACTTCATGAGAAATTAGCCTGATGTTGTCAATGGTACATTTTATCCTAGAATTGGGTGGTTATTAGTTTTTTGCTGTCTTCATCTGAATAAGTTGCTTTTGAAGGACTTAAACATAGGGTGTTCGAGGTCTCTCTAGTAGATCTTCAGAAGGATGAAAACCATGCATATAGGAAGATTTGTTTGAGAGCAGAGGATGTGCAAGGAAGGAATGTGCTCACTAACTTTTGGGTATGGTATCATGTTAATATTTCAGTAGAATGAAATGTTGAGGAACGTAATTGAGAGGATATTTGATATATTTAAATCACGATTTACAATTTTCAAAACAACTCCTCCATTTCCATATAATACACAAGCAGAACTAGTGTTAGCTTGTGCAGGATTACACAACTT